>JAOBRC010124456.1:0-15439 GCA_027575255.1 Scolionema suvaense | reverse complement strand
CATGGTTCTGACATTCTCTTTTCTCTCAAGCAATTCTGTTGATTATTAGCTAAGTATCAGTGAAAAACAAGTTCTTGCTTTCTAAGAGAGTATAGTGCATTTTTGAAGGGAATCTGCAATTTAAAAACCTTCTTAGGTCAACATTTTCTGGGGCTTCACCCCAGACCCCACCAGGGGGTTCACAGCACACCCCAGGACCCCCAGCTGCAGGAAAGGTGCACTTTGCACACCTTTTGGTGCGCCGCCTACTTTCTGGAAGTAGCCGCCTACTTTCAAACCTACTGAGAACCCTGTAATCAACGCAATGACTGCCCATAATTGGTACCCAAACAACGTCACTATTAAAGATGACAGTACTCGCAGATTCACCTTACTTAAAAAGGTATGGCAAGGCCAGGTATAGAGCGGTGCATTTACTTCCAGGGAAATCAAATTCATATGAAATTTGGTACGAATAACCACTAGACACCTAATTTTTCTGACAAATTCACTGGATCTACTGTTTGCTCCAAGTTTGATTAAAATCGCTCACAGAAAAGGCTGACAAATTATAGGTTGTGTAAGCTCCAGATTTCCATATTACTGCCGTAAGTTGGAAACTTCCAACATCTTTTCAACTTTGTCCGACAACCTCAGACACGTAAATTTAAAAACATCCGACGGAAATATTAAATCATCAAATTTCTATGGACTAAATATGCAAAGCGTGAGCCAATTGAATGGGCAGCTAGTGGGTATAGGCTCTTGTCTCTGAAACTTCTTTGCTCCACCTGTCAACCACTGCACATGCTGGTTGAAATCTCTTCCTCATTACACAATAACATTTGATCGAAGGTCAGGCATACCTATGCGCTAATGGTCAGTTACGTAATCAGACCTCATCTCTGACGCAAGTCTGAGGCTATAAGTTCGATTGCAACTCTCCTGCAGTGCTGCACGGAGGGCTTAAAAAGTATTGCACGTCGTAAAGCGAATGACAGTTTGAAGGATAAGGTAGGACACAGCGTGCATGTGTACACGATGGGCATCTACTGTATATGTAATTCTTTGCGCGTACTTTGTTCTGTTCACAATGAAACTTGTTCTAACCACATCTTCTTTATTATTTTTATTTTTTTTGCTCGCCCGCATTTCGTTCTCGCTGACCCTTTCCTGAGGACTCAGTGAATCTAAAAAAAACTTTCAGTTGTTGGGCCTGTCTGTAGTAAAGTTGAAACTTGACTTTTTCCAGCATTGCTAAGGCAGGTTTCGCAACATATCCCCCTCGCGCGTAGCGTCTACATTTGTACGCAGTGCAAGATTGCCAATTTTCTACACAATGGAATGTTTTTCTACGAACTTTCAATGCAACATCCTATTCACTATACATTTATCTTCCCGTTGAGCAACTTAATATCTCCTCACCGCAAAAACTTGGGACTCTAGTTATTTGTAAACGTTTTGCAATACAAAATGAGTGAAAAACCAGCATGCAAGCGCACTGTACACAATTGTACACAGCTTTGTTTTCCATAGAAAAAAGTAAAAACTACAGAATTTTTTTACATCAGCATCATGAGTTGGACCATACAAGTGCATTAAGTTCCTCCAAGCGATATTTCTGTGCCTTAAAAATAAAGAGAAATACAGAGCAAATTTTTGGGGTTTTTCTACACAGACTCACAATGTGTACACAACAATATTCGAGGAACAGAAAAACACACAAAGTTTCTAATTTTGAAATCGGAACATCATATTTAGTTTGAATTGATACATAAGAAATGGAGATATGGCAATGCTTCTCCAAGATGCACGTGCGATGGTGATATAGATTTCATGCATATTTTTTATATCAGAAGTTTATACTGTATCGGCCAAGTTCAACAGATATGAAGAATTCAATATTCTACTTCCCAGAGTCAGCCAGAGCAAATATTCGATTGATACGTTAAAAATATTTTCCATGGAAGTTTATTTGCCGAATCACTTTTCGCTAAATATTTTTTAGCAGTATACTTTTCAGCAGATGTTCACGGCCTCGTAAAGAAAATCGAGCAAAATTCGTCACCTTGCTTATTTTAATGTCACAAGACAGTAGGTTTGGAGTGTAACCATCTGCAAAACAACAAATTTATCGAAGCAAAATGCCATTGATATATTCAGGCCCCAGAAAGTACAGTCGTAGTCTTCAAATTTTGACCATTTAATACTATACATAGTGTTGTCATTAACTCAGTCTGGTGCTCTTTCACTAGATACGTAATTGAGTTTCAGCAAATTTGAGGCTTGTGTTGGAAAAAAAGAAAGAGGTACCATGTAGAACAGAAAGAAAGAATATTATATTTTCTGTACCATGACACACTTGTCAAAAGCTAGATTTACTATAAGCTCAATATTGCAAAACAGGTCAGCTTTGAAGAGCAATGAATATATTGAATCATTTTCATTGGTGAAGATCTGATGCATAGCCTTCTTATGCTCGTCGCTCTATAAGCTCATGAGGCATATATAATTTCAAAACATGAATATGGTCAAACAACTTTCTTGTCGATATCTGCCTTGTCTTGCAAATTCTCCTCTTTTCCATATAGCGTTCAGTATGGATAGTGCAAAGTCAAAACAGCCTAAAGTGGCAACAATGCAAAAGTGGAAACAAAAGTTTCCTTGGCCGGAGTTTTCAGATAGTATGAAGAAGATTTGCCAATTTATCGATCACAAGAAGCAAAAATTAAGAACATGCAAGGGGCTACACTGCATTTTATTACGGGCAGCACCAACTATCATCCTTTGACTTTAAGTGACCACGAAAAGAGTTCCGTTCATAAAAGAGCAATTGAAGAATGTGATAATGCCCAAGCTAAGGCAACAGGGTCATTGTGTCGCAAAAAAAAGGTTGTGCACAGCAAATGTGACGATCCAATCAATAAAAGTTTAGAAAAATTGCGAAAAAAGAGCGTGACACCGTCGAAAAGCTTCATGACATTGCTTATTACATAGCCCAGCGAAATTTACCCTTTACAGAATTCGGTCATTTGACTTCTCTGGGAAAGTTTCATGAGGTATCGTACAGATCATCTGTGCATCAGAATGAGTCAGGGTGTCATGAAATAGCGAGGATCATTGCAAATTACTTGTTCCAGAAAGATGTTGCGTCCAAGCTAACACGAGTAAATTTTCTTGGTTATTCTATGTGACAGTTCTACTGATGTCAGTGTCATCGAGCAAGAGGTAGTGTATGTTCTCTTCTGCGACCCAGACACTTTCCGTCCTGTTCTTTCCTCCTTTGAGGTAGTTGCTCCTGACGGTCAGGACGCAGTGGGATCAAAATCAGCTATTGATGACACACTTAGACGACAGGGATTGGGGGGGGGGAAGTTTTAGACAAAATGGTATTTCGTGAATCAGACAGTGCCTCTGTTAACAGTGGTCCTAAGCCTGGCTTAATTGCCCAATACAGAGCTGACTACCGTTGGGTTGCATTTGTGTGGTGCTTCTCTCACCGCTTAGAATTAGCACTTAAGGACGCTTTCCCTGAGTATTTGGAACCTGTCAACGAAAGTCTAGAAAATCTGTATGAAAAATTTGGAAAGAAATCGCGAGAACTTCGAAAATTGAACGAAATCATGTCTGAAGAAGTCAAATTTAGTAGTGCCTCTGCAAAGCCAACACAAGCAACTGGCACGAGATGGATCGATCACAAGCATAAGGCAATGAAACATATGATCGATAAATATGGTCTTTATTCTTCGCACATAGCCAGTATTATATTTGATGAAACAAAGAAATGTGATAGAGCGATGCTTCAAGGAAAGCTGAATAGGTAGCAGGGAGGTAGTGTTCTTCTAAGGAGTGCCTTATTTGTTGACTTGCTTGAGCCTGCGCGAAAAGAGGGAGCATTATAGTAGATATTATAGATAGAATTCTTAGAAAACTACGTAACGACCCTGATTGCTCATGTTGAAGGAAAATCAACTGTATCCACAGTCAGAACTCTTTAAACACACCCTAATTCCGTATTCGAAATTTTCCCAAGTCTGAAAAATGTAGTGAGACACACAGAAGAAGCCAATGAAGAAGACGGGACACCTCTCTTTCAGAATGAAAAAGTGAAACAACACGCTCGTGAAAAAACACGAATCAAGAACAATGTTGTTGACATTGTTCTGTCCATATCGTATTGCTACAATGATCGCTATGGCAGGATTGTTTCTGCAGACGCTGAAGCCCCAGCTACTTATGAAGGTGACTCGGTTATCTTTGATGTCTGCCACTTGCTGAATTCTCCGGCGTGGCCGAAGTTACTGGAAGCAGTTCAACACGACAACGAGGCCATGTTGTCTGTTCAGGTATTGTCCATTGTCAATCTCTTTCAGAGTTTTGGTGATATGCCATCGTTTCGTGCCGAGACGGAATCATCTGTAGTGGAAAGCTATGTCGATCTAATACGTTATTGTTGCAGTTAATTCAACTTCCTCGAAAGTGATCCTATGGATCTATTTTCATGTATTCTACTTCTGGCGGAAACGAAGCTTCATTGGAGAGGTATTTCGTTACTCTTACAGTTATGTTTAACAGCACTTTACTCATATGCTGCACTATAAAGATTCTTTAGCCATCTCAAAATTGTAAAGGAGCCAATTCGGAGTTGCCTGTCAGCTGTAAGTATAAACGCAACTCTCCGTATCAAAATAACTGGCCCGGCTTTGGCAGAACTTAACCGTAAGCATCGGGAGAAATGTCTTAACTTACGTTACAAAACACTTCATTGAGAAGGCCATACAAAAAAGAAAAATTTACGCAAAGCGTTCTTCAGGAAAGAAACCCCATCTTGAATTTGATGTGGATGCACTGTCTGAAGATGAACAGTCTTAACTTGCCTTCTGATTTTAACATATTTTTACTTCCGTTCATTGAGTTTATTTAGTTTCTTGCTAAAAAATGTTCATGTAGCTTGTAATCAAATTCCTCTGATTCATGCCTCTTGTTTTTAACCTAAAATATTGGCTTGATGCACGGAAATGACAATTTGTAAGTAGCCTGGTGCTTTACTTTACCTGCACGTGTTTAGTGGATTTGTTCACATAAGAAAATTTGAACAATTTGCAAGAAACTTGAGCTTCAAGTTAAAAAGTAAAACAAAAATAGTGTATTCCTGGTGGATCCACATCCTCAAAGATTTATGTGCTTCTCAGATTGCCATGGTCATAGCGATTCGTCCTGGAATGGAGGCCTATGGAGGCCTATGGAGGCCCGGCGGTAGTTTCTTAAACATAAATTTAAGATAAGGTAGTCAGTCTTCGTGACTGTTCTTTGATCCTTACCTGAAACTTTGTAACTATCAAGTGAAAAGTAGATAGCCACGCTATTCGGTCATACAGCATTTTCACTACAAAATATGTAGTTGAGGATAGGTGACTATACAGGGCTTACTTTAGCCCGATTTTGATATCAACTATCAAACGCAACAAGCTGCAAGGTTTGAAAAAATAAGATCCTTTGGAAAACATGCAAAAATTTGTCCTTTTTCTGGAAATCAAACGCATGCCCTGCCCCTCAAGAATATGCCCTGCTATAGAAATTCGAAAATGGACGAAGATTGTGCGGAGTGTTGTTCATGGGAGTAAATTCAAAACCTTAGAAAATCCATCAACACCCAACATTATTAGATGCCTGCTTACGAATGGAGATCCGTGTTGAGAACAACACTTCAAACTTATTTACTGATGATTGTACCATATCCCCACTTAACATGATCATCGACTGAGTAAAATTCGAACAAACTGTGTTTTGGGAAAACATTCCCCAGATAAACTTTCTGGTGTGGATGTTTCTAAACATTTCAGGAAGGTAAACTTTCACGAATAGGCCAAAAAAATTTGGAAAGGTTTCTCTCGCGAAAGTTTCTCCAAATAAAGTACAAATGAATTGATACCATTACATAGCTAAGATTCTGACACGGGAGAAAGTAACTTTCACGTCATTTATTGTCTCAAAGTGACTTTGTCTAACACTTCTAGTAATTCACTCATCGATGACTGCAAACCCTAAAATTTCTTCCTATACTAACCGTAGCATGTGGGATGCTAAAAATGGGGCATCAGCTGCAGTTGGTCATGCAGCGCTTCAAAGAGTCCAAACCTAGAGCTGGGTAATGGAATTGAGAGCCACGTTTTGGTTTGTAGGCTGAATTATAATCTGCGGAAAAGCAATAAATAATCTTGCAAGACATTTATAGCAGTACACAGACTGCGAGTTCCTTTGAGAGATGAATGAAGGACTAGGTAGATTGTAGATAGCTATATCTACAAACGCCAACAAAAGTCAGTCATAGCGAACGGTTCAGCTACTTGATGTATATTCCTTCCTAAAGCAATTTCACGATAGAATAAGCTTCAAGTGGCCAAAGCTTCCAGGGCCTTGCCTGGACCCAGCAGGGAAGGGGGGCTCACAATGCCTCTTACAACCCCCAGTTGCATTGCAAGCCTGCTTCGCAGGCTCCCCATTCTTCTTTGAAATAAAGAAAAATTTCCGGAACCTAAAATTTTCCTTAATTCAACCCCTGAGCTCTAGTAACATGCGAACGTATGTAAAATACAATGGAGTTTTGTTGATTACTTCCAAAAAATTCAATAACTCCTGCAACCGTAATCAAAAGGAGTAGGTTTCAATAAAAAACTTACAGTATAGACATATAAACCTTTTAGCCCGAGAAATGCACATATGGGCCCTAGCAACAGGTCCGCCCCCCACGCCAAAAGCACCAACTGTTGGAATAGAGGTGTCAAAATAAGAGATCTTTTAAAGCGTTGATTGGCGCTTAGCTTGTGCCTCTAGCTAAGCAGTACAGAAGTTACAACCTGTTCACATATATAAAAATGACAGGTCATTTTTCCAAACATAGTTAAGTCCACCAGGGTAAACAAAAAGGGGTAACATAATGGGTTAAACCAAAAAGGGCTAAACTCAACAACTCTCAGAAAAAATTAAGAATTGCATAAAACACATGAAAATGCCCTCAACTGGTAGCAAACGACCTCGGAATGGCAGAAAAGTTGTCTTACAAAGGTAGCATAAGTTTACATACTTTTTTCTTGTTGAGTTTTCATTTTTGATTTTGCCATACATACTGTTCACTACCAAATCTCATAAACTTGGTAGGCATTGCATGCAATCTTCCTTATCAAACACAGTAGTGAAAAAATGTAAAAGCGACCAAAAAGGGCCAAAATTTGGACTTTGATCTTGTTTTTAAGGACCACTTGTTGAGCCAACTTACCCCAAACATAGTTTTGATAAAAGAATGCTAAACAGTAAGTCGGCCATATCAGGCGCAGAGCCAGGCCGAAACTGACGTTTAAACCCTGTCAGAAATGGTCATGTTGCACCTCCCCACCTCCCCCCTTCTTGTGGTGAAGCTTCGACAAAAAATTGAGTATAAAGTTTTATAAGAGTTCCGTTAACACTAGCAAAGTTTCACTGTGAAAGCTCTAGACATTTGAACGTGGCGGGCAAAATGGAGGGACAACCCCCATCCAGAAAAGAAAGAGATGCTTGCCAATAGTTTGACTTGAAAAAGTCTCACACACAAACATCTCAAATTTAAACTACATTTTGCGAAGCAATTGATGAGAGAGAGACTTGACAACTTTGTACAGCACTATTTACTAAAATTCCAGCTTAATGCTTAATGCAGACCCTCGTGCACAGCAGCAGAACACAAGCTCAGGGGATATTCCTTTCTAAAGGACTTTCATGAAATCATTTGTCTATAATCTTGAAGGTTTTCTGAATACAGCTGTACAAAAATCTTCCATTGGAATTCTAAAACATCACCTTCAAGGTTCTCAGATAAAGATCCTGGAAGAATTAACTGATGTGAACTTATTATCATGATAGGCAGTACGACCCCTTGCCAATCTCTTTTCTCCATCGTTTCCCAAATTAATTGGTCAAATCTATTCGAAGAAAGTTGGCATCCATACACTGAAATGCTTTGTTCATTTATGATTAATTTGGTACATACCCAGACTGTCCACACACACATAGGCGCAATCACTAAACACGCAGTTGCTTTGAGCGAGCTAAATTTCGCATGCAAACCTATCCTTGAATACTATGTCAAGAAGAAACAGTTCTCAAGAAAATGCTAAAGGTCTCTTCTTCTCTCAATTATAGCTCTTTTAGACGTGACTGCACGGGTGTACATTTACGTGCTCCAAAAACTATAAGGTGCGAAATTGTCATTGAGAGAGCATATGGAGGACCCTATTTTGACCACGTTTGCAGGGCATGAAAGGCCTAAAAGTCCTTCATGTGATTCTGGTCATTATATGCAGCATGAATTTACCTAAACATTCAATGAAATGAACTGTTGATAGGTAATTATCATTTAAACATATAGCAAACTGCAAACTATGAGTCTCAGGCAGATAGCGATCCAAATCTATTTTATTTAGGTTAGCTTCCTCTGGACTAATCTATCTCGGGAAAGAAAATACAGCCAAAACAACACTGAACTTCAGACATTCAGATACAAACAGACTAAGAATCATTTCCCAGACAAATCAATTGACAGCATGGTAGCCTTAGGAAAAAGGTCTATGGGTTGGAAAAAGGTCTATGGGTTGACGGGTTAATAATTCGAAAAGGTTTATATTTAGACAGTCTTATATTCACATGGGTTATGCCTCACATCTTGCAGTTGGTCATAGGTATCTACATAACATGGAGATGCATACCTCATGTACAAGTGGGAATGAGAGGAAGAGCCATGTGAAAATACGAAACTGAAGAAACTTTGGCCCATCGTTGTAAGAAGAAGTTGAGTCTACAATACAAAAACAACAAAAAATGGAAACAACATGGAACTCAAGAATGCGAAAAGTAACAAGAATATAGAAGCTGATAACGTTACAAGCATCAATACACATTTGTCCACGTCTAGGGACAAAGAAGGATTAGTAGGGACAAACATTGCACAGTACATAACACTGCTATTCAAACATAACCTACAGGACTGACCATAAAAAATTTATCTTTATGCATTCATCTTTTTTTTTCCAGTCTAAGATTATCCTCAACAAGGTGATGATAGTGCTAACTATAAGAGAGGTTTGACAGCAATGCAGAAAATCTGGGAATCTTAAGGTCTTTCCCAATTCCATCCCAATATTTTCCAACATTTTTCATGCTAAACAAAGTCCATCTCACCTCTGATGCAAGAGGCAAACAATTGCTCCCTCTTCTTATATCACTCCAGTCCAGTGGCTCCGCTAAGCCCAATATTAGCTCCTTCTAGTCCAGCAATCAATGACTATCAGACCTAGAAACTGTTCTCTCCTTCCAGAAGTTATGACAGTGCTGCTGAATCAAATAGTCATCAGTGCTCACTCCAAAATCATTCACTGGCAATCATACCAATTCTCAGTCTCATTAAAAAATGACCACACAACCTTACCACAACCCAACTATTTCCTAAATCCAACTCCACCAACATGACCCTCGCTGTGAAAGCCATTGACATAACCTTTTATCTAAAATCAATACAAATCGTCTCTTGACAGCTTTTCTTCAGGATTCTCAGCTCAAAAGTCATTACAGTTCCTGCAAACATTTGCCGTGTATGGACATTATTTGCTCACGTCAGACAGTGCTTCATGTGTTTCATTGTAAATTGGCAGAATTGTTCCTAGTTGACAGGAAAAGAGATGCAAGCATTGCCTTCTACTCTCTCGTTTATTGTACTTATCTATGTATGTATTGCCAACAACAGACTTTATTGTACCTAGTGCTTTTGTGCTTTCTTCATTGACTCCAAACCCAAGAAAGCTGCAGGGTGTTTAGAAGATGATGAAAATTGATGAGCCAGAAGCAATATCATAATACTAATCCGGCAATTTTCTTATCACAAAATTTCAGCAAGTACACAAAACTGCAACCATTTCCAATTTAGCATCTATCCCCACCCTTTTGACCCGCCCTCTTGCTTCGCCCATCCCCACTCTTTCTAAAGAAAATTTTCATCCCCTTCCTTTGCATCATTTTTTGTAAAGTCTATCCCACCCACTTCTCAAAGGGGGGCTCACACTATCAGAGTTACCAACGCTACAAAGGTATATTGGGATGGAGCTGTAACACCAAAAGACAGTGACAGGAGAAAAGATCAGAATGATTACAGCAATATGCATTGCAGAAATATACACAGCACAAGTACGTCAGACATAATTTCTGGGCGTAACTTAGGTCTATGTTCGCTTCCTGCAATCTTATGGAAACTAATTCACTCAAAACGGGAGACAAAATAAAATACTTTCAAACAAGCCTAGTAGTTATGAGCTCAAAACAGACAACACAAATGAGCTAAATGAACAGCTGTCAGTCCATTCATTTCTCTATAGAGAGCAAATATGCAGATTCTGATTTAATTAAGAAACTTATCACAATCTCATGTTTCTCCAGGAGAATTAAAATAACAACACGGTAACACATTACCTCTGACAGTTTGCCAACCCACAGAACAGCTAGATTGAAGTTTTTGTCATCTTTCAGAGGATACTACAACAGAATATAAATAGAGGCACTAATTGTGGCAGAAGCTATGTATAGCACTGCACTAATAGAAAAAAAATCTAGCATGGGGAAGCCAGTAGCACATAACACAACAGAATATGAACAGAGGCACTAATAGTGGCACAAGCTATGTATAGCACTGAACTGATGGAAGAAAAAATCTAGCACGGGGAAGCCAGCCGCACATAGAGCAGTTGTTCAGAGCAACGTTCATTTTGCTTGATCTTGCGTGTGAATATTTCCTTTCTTCATCAAAATGCATCAAAACAGCTTTGCTTTAAGAGCCATCGCAGTAACCGATGTTAAAGTAACCCAAGGAAAATTATTGAATGCAGTACTGGGAGTAAAGATAGCTGATCTTTTTAATTGTTTTTTTATTTTTTTACTTTTATATGATGATAACATGATATGCAATCATGCCTAAATGAGCTTGGGCAGTAGTTAGAGACAATTGTCTACAAGCCCAATAGTAATGGCCTTCTAATCAATACCTTTCTTATATTTTTAGTTTCAGACTATATACAGGGCCTCTGTCCTTTAAGCTGCGTTTAAACTATGATTTAATTTATTGAGGAACAACACTGATGTAAACTTCAAGGATTTCTTCCTTTAACTTTGGTGTTCTGGTAATACATTCCCTAGCAATTGTAAGGATGTTACAGGTACAGAGATCTCCGCAGAAATGTTAAATGCACCATTCCATTTTTTGTTTTGATGGATGTTCTTCTTCCAGCTGTTGTATGCACACGCTCTTCTACTTTCAAAACAATCTGACCATCTGGGTAGGGCTGAGTGTTGGGCGCCCGTAAAACATGTTTAATAAAGCTACATCCAAAAGATTTATTCCACACAAGTTGTCCGTTTTGCCATGGTGTCATTCAATTCAGTTTTTCTGCATCTTTTATTTGTTGATATTTGTCCTTCTCATCGACAAATCATTTACCCTGGAAAGGGTGGGACTGAGTTGGCCACTCTCAGGAGATAATCATTTCTCCGGTTTCAACTCATTGCATTTAGCAGCGTTTTTCATGTATATACTCACGTGTAGTATTTCATCTTGTTTACAATGGCAAGATGTTGTGGTGTTCAGCGATGCTGCATTTGTAGCACGGCAAGGTGAGGAACAATCTTTGAACTCGTCAATAACATATAGCAGCACCAGCAAAACCTGATTTAGTAACAATGCATATACTGCATCTGCCCCAACTATTCTATAACCAAAGAACAGGGACCGATAGACTTGAAAAAGAATCCTTGGTTCCACAGTTACCTAGAAACTGTCTAGAATTCGGCAAAAAATGGTAGATTTTGACACATTTAGTGCAGTAGCAAACAATTAAAGTAGGGAATCATAATTTCCTCTTCTAAAACATCACTCTATTTATTTATACTATGATATTTGCAGATGCATTTGAGCCACTAAACAAACCCGAGATTCGGAACAAATTTTCTGCATAATCTGCATTGGCAGCCAACAGGTTTACACTTTCGGATTTTTGATTTGAACTCCTGCAGTGTCTTTGAAGATTTAATCCTTGCTGGAATTATATCCCATAATTTTTCACCCCAGTATGAAACCGTTTCTTGACCATACCACACAGTCTTCGGATTAGGCAAGGAAAATTGATTGTCCGAATAGCGTAAAATGCACACACCTTGAATTTCAGGGCGCATTTCTCTATTTTCGACACCATTTACCGCATTTTCATATTTTTTTCTTCCAAGTAATTTGTTCCCATACGAACCCTGTTACCCAGACACTTTCCATTTTAACTGAGTAATGTTGACTATCAACAAAGAATCATCCTGTGGGATCTTTGAGAAAGGATTCTTTTATATGTTTTCCAGTATCATAGTTGCCTTTCGTAGAGCAGCCAAATGTTACTCGTCTGTCCGCTAACGGCTGAAGCTGCCACTCACTGTTAAGCTACCACTTTGAAAAGACTCATTTTCCAGACACATTGCAAGACCGAGACAGATTGTTTTTATGATACCGAAACAAGTCATTTCAACAGTAATTACGATTTGAGATGAAAGCCTGTCCTTAATAGCCATCACCTGGTCTAGAAAATAGACTTTGCTGAGAAAAGGGCTTTATGAACTCTGTATTTGGCACACTTTCGCCATTCACGTGTCATTGGTTTTGGACTTGAAAATGGAGTGAAATTATTCAGTATCTGGTAAGTAAATTTGTCTTTTCCATAATCGCAGTGGAGCTGCGTAAATTTCTCGGCCAGTTACCGTTGATCACGAACGAGGGCCAAACACTGCGGGAAAGAAGCTCCGTTGCTAAAAATGGAGAAAATACTAGAAGAACTGGTAGTAGGACAAAAAGAAAGAAGGCACCACTTAAAAGATCAATCATTTTTGACTGATTAGCCAGAGCTCTACAGGTTTATCAGATAAAGCTTAAAACACATCATGCAAGATCAAGTGTTGGCACGTATGAGGTACTAGTTATAGGGTTTGAATATACAGAAGGTGTGCGAAAAGAGTTGAGGACGCAACCCGCATTTCGGTTGTAAAATTTGGAAAATAAAATAACAAATCTGCATTCTGCATTTGTACTTTTCTCACATTACGCTATTTTGACAATCAATTTTCCGTTGCCTTATTGTGCAATTTCACTCCACATGTACTGCGCAGATAGTTCGAAGATTCATTGTTGGAAAAATTTCCTTCACAAAAAGTGAATTCAAGCCATGTTCACTTTTAAAAATTTCAATGCCTAATGTTTGCAGTTTCTGGTCATGAACAGCAACTGAATCGTCTTTGTTAAGCAAAGCATCATAAGAACTTTCGTAATCTTTGTAGACAGTTCTAAGCGCCTATTCTTGCAATCTGTTAATTTGGTTGTTTAATTTACGGCTGTGGAACATCCCGATGAGGAAGCAGTACCCAGATTGGCTCTCAAAAAATGACTTCATTCCAATACGAAGTTGGTTGGTGCTGCGAGATCCTGATATCCTAGCAATAGCATGTAACTTCTGACTAGCAGTCTTACATAGGTTAGTAACATGTTTTGAAAGCGAAGCTTTTTTCTTGTCGATAGTTATTCCAAGAAGAGTTTCTTCACACAACTCAGAGATTGTTGCGCTTCCTACATTAATTCTCTGGTTATTCTGAGGTATACCAAATGTTAAAAAGTGACATTTGTCTTCATTGAGCTTCATATGATTAATACCAAATCATTCAATGGCTACAGTGCTATCATTCTCAAGCTTAGAAATAAAAACCGATAAATCTTGGTTGCAAGCGTAGAGGGCAGTGTCATCAGAAAAATTACTGATATCAGTTTCTTAAATAAAGAAAAAAAGGCATTCAAGAAAACATTAAATAGAAGTGGTCCTAGAACTGATCCTTGCGCAACCCCACACAGTAGTTCAGACCATGAACTAAACTTGTTATTAATTTTAACTCGCTGCCATCGTCGTCTGAGGTAGCTCAGAAAAAGGCGACATGAATCAAAATCAAAGCCATATGCCACCAACTTTGCAATGAGAAGATCATGGTCAACAGTATCAAATGCCTTGGATGGGTCCATGAAGACAGTACCAGCAAACTTCCACAATCTTAAGTCCTTTGAAGGCGCTCAAGTAATATAAGAAGAGCATGTTGAGCATTAAAACCCTTTCTAAACCCACATACTGTAATGCCTCGAGGCGCTTATTTAATTTTGAAGCTTTTAGTTGGGCGCTTATTCAAGGGGGGTGCTAATTTAAAAAACAGATTTACTAGTAACCTAAAAAGGGAAAAACTTCCCATCTTCTTATGATGAAAATGATAAACATAAGCATGAAAACTAAAATAAACTGTTGTATTTAGTTAACATTTCTTGGTAATTTGTCTTTCAATTACTTTCTAGTCGAAAATTCGAACTAGCGCTGGTTTCTGAAGATATAAGGATGGGCGCTTATTCGAAGGGTGGGCGCTTATTCAAGGGTGAGCGCTTATTCATATTTCACTTTTAGGGTGGGCGCTTATTTGAGGGGGGCGCTTATTTGAGGCATTACGGTAAGTACTTTGAGAGATACTTTTCAACAAAATGTGTTATTTGTTTGTGCATCAGCCCTTCAAAAACTTCCAAAATTGTAGGTAGTACACTAACTGGTCTGTAATTTTTTAAATATATGGTTTCTTGCTTTTTATGAACTGAGGTACCATCTGCTAATTTAAGCTCTGATGGGAACTGGCTGTTTCTTATTCCTTCGTTCAAAATATCACAAAGGTATTGAGAGCATATGTCACTTGTTTCACGCAAGACTTTTGGAGGAATCTTTCCAAAGGCAGTTGCTTCGGCTACATTCAGGGTCTTTAATTCTGTCTCAAGAGAGTCAGCAGTCACAGACACGAACGAAAAGATGGAAGGCTCGTTATCGCTCCATGTCATGAACTCCACTATTCGAGATACTTGGATGTTCTCATATTTTTGACAGCCATTACAACAGGGTCATCTAATACTGAATGTTTTACTATTGGACAAATCTCTGTAATACATAAGGTCTTAACCATGGCACAGATTTTAGCAGCTTTGCCCTCATAGATAAGTCATCAGAAATTACCGCCAAATATGTACATAAATAACCTGCTTACTGACGAACTTCTGCAAAGGCATAAAACTGATGATGAGGCAAAGTAAAATACTGCTGTTTGTCGATGGATCACCAACAAAGTATTCTTCAGTGAAGAGTGGGATACAAATTTCTACGCACTGGATGTAACCCATATATATTGGACTGAGCTCGAGGCACTTTAACCCTTTAAGACCGGGGGCGATTTCGGGATACCGCTTCCGAAAACCGGCGCCATATTGGAACAGTTGCAAGGCCAAATCTGATACTCACAAATAGGATCAGAACTGCCCATAAACACAAGGAACTGATTCAAAACT
>JAOBRC010123345.1:0-15442 GCA_027575255.1 Scolionema suvaense | reverse complement strand
CATACATTCAAATCATTCTACTTTATGATTTAGTACTACAAAACCCATCTTCTTTGGTTAAAAAAATGCTGTCATTGTCTGAAATCGGAAAAAACATATTTCCAGAAATTTTGTGATTTACAAAGGAAACAACAAAAGTGAGGCAGGCTGAACCTCTGCTGCGCAGTATTGCAGTTTTTATTGAAGCTTTGAAAGTAGCGGCATTGCATGGTTTTATATCTAAGATGTAAGCAAGGTAGAACCATAATCCTACCTAGCTTGAAGACTGCATGGTGGCCCAGTTAAGTTTAGAAAGGAGGTGGGGGTTGGGCTATATTGCAGCTCCAAGCAAAATAACGATCTGAAATGGCCTGTGCCAAATGTTTACAACTGAGAAAAAACAAGGCTACAAATTCAACAAAGTTAAGAACAAGACTCAGCCTGAATTTCCCGGTTCTTACAAAAAAATATTTGAAAAAAACAGCGTGGCAACGGAAAAAATCACCAGAAAAAACAGAGGTTAGAATAATACCCAGACAGCCCAGTATCTTTCAATGTTTTTCACTTAGCCCATCACATACTGTGCATTCGCAGGGTCAAATCATGAACCAAACAAAAAACAAAACAAAAAAAGGGTTGATTTGAATACCAGGATCGCGAACTGTCTTCAAGGCATTATATATAAAATGCATACTGAAAATACATCGTCAAAACCATGGCTCATGCTTTTCACACACAGCTTTTGGAAAAGCCTGAAATAATCTTTGTTCTTTAAGAATTAATCTGCTTCTTACCCCTTTCAAATGACCGATCGCAGCAGCTATACACCAGCTTTGCTGGAAGTCTTGCAGTTTTTATTGACGCTTTGAAGGTCTATGTTCGGCATTTTATGTTTGACTAGCCCAAGAGCGGCCAAACTTTGGACAATCGTTTATTTTCGTGCGCTATCGACAAATTCGTTTCATTTATTCGTTCAATGTAAACTTTTGTTCCTGAAATCGCAATCAGTTCGACTGTTTCATCATACTTGGGATGATATTCGTACTTGGACAAGCAGTCATGCCCATGAATGTTAACCATCCTATTTATGCGGTAAAGATACTTGGGCTGACACGTGCACTTGGGCCTGAACAATATCACTATAATCAAAATGACACAAAGAATTTAAGCCAACAGAGGTTTTTATATAAATTGATGGGAAGCATATGACTTTTGTGAAAGTGAAAGTGAGAGTGGACAGCTGTGAAGGGAGAAGAGAATTAAAGACTGGATAAGTGGATGGATGGAATACGAAATAGATGGAGGGGTGTTGAGTGTGGAGCTGCAGTGAAAAAGTGTGGATCAACTATAAAATGGATAGCAGGTGCTAAATGTGGAACAGAAGTGAAGAAACATATGCAGGAAGAGCCATTGACCATTTATGTACTTCAGCAACTGCTAGACCTGACGGTCTTGATGCAGACTGCAACTTCAGTAAGTTGTACGATTTTTCTTTTCTATGAAACATCCTATACTCACCACTACCGAGACAAAGATATGTACTATCATGAGATTGGATATCGTAATTCTCTTCAAACTTCAAGCAAGGCATGCCATCAATTGGCCCAGCAACTGACCAAGTAAAGTAATAAGGAGATTCTTCATGGCAACATAGTATATTATTGTCCCAGTTGCTATCTCCATGAACGTCAGTGATATGAACGCACCTTTGGCCACTATTTCGAATATCTGTAAAAAACAGACAAACATGTATATGATTCACGCTACGTCTATCTACTGGCTGTTACTTAGTTGGACCGCAGTCAGAAAGTGAAAACAAACTAGAAATTTCCCCATGTAACAAGCTGCACAAAATTTCTGAAGACGTTCTGCAATAAAATCACCCGCAAGTTATGACAGGAAGCCAGGAGATGTCGATTGTTGTAAGTGGACCAACAATTTCAAGGAGGAGATCAGCCAAATGGGGGAGATTAAAGGACCACAATCTCATGCCTTTTTGCATAGCAGATATTAAGCTCCTGGTGTGCTTAACATACGTAAGAAGTTTCAATGAAAATGGATGATTTGTTCAAGAGATATTCCAATCATAAGTTTCTAATTTCTGTATCATTTTTTTACTCGATCGCAGTGTCATGACTGACACTCGGTAGATAGCAGGTAGTTAAGCTGGCGAATTCAATTATGCCACATTAATCTTCATTATCTATGCACGAGCACTATGAGCGAGAAGAATCGTGTGAAGTTGTTTTACTGGATTTATGGTGAAACTATTTGCCTAAAATATATAATATTGCTTGATTTGATACATCCATAAGGTCCTGAATGTGATCGGCTGATAAAAAAATAGGCAATTGTGTTCCTTTAAATGAAATTAAAGTGGGTTATAAAATTTTTAGTAGTAAATTTAAGATTTGCGTTCGAAATGCATTTAAAATATCTAAACCCTAGTTATAGTACATGTGTTTCCAATGTTGCAACAGTATTTTTTTTATAATTTTGTTGTTGCACTTTCGAAAGGAGGGGTCCAGGGGAATTTGGGCTCTCAAGGGGGTGTCCATCAGGGGAGGGGAGGGGTGTGATGACAGTTGTAATTCAAGGAGGAGCTGATAAAAATGGGTGGTAAGCATTTTAGAAGGGGGTTGGGGGTGGGTCAGAACCTTGATAGAAACTATGATCTTGCATACTACCTCTTCCTGTTATAAATGCATCATTTTGACATCCGTCTCTATCAAGGTTGTGTGCCAAGGAAGAGTCTTGATGTCAATGAGACAACATTCTAATCAACCCTGAAGAAATTAGGATGCACATACCAGCGTCACTGTAGCTCAATCCAGGATCCTTCAGTCCAAACGGTATACACAAGAAATTATCACCAGTAAAATGATCGCAGGACTCAGCCATGCTGACACATTGCATTCCAATAATTCTTCCGGTGAATGACCAAGCAAACTCGTCGGGAAATACTGGGTAGCGGTCTAGAGGTAAAGATTCAAAATAAACTGAAAAAGTATAAACATGAAGCGAAAAAGGATAATGACCGTTCCTTCTGACGCATAGATTTTCAAATTCCAGTCCTCCAGAGCAGTGTGTCTCTGCAGAGCAACAGCCAGACGGGCTTATGTTGTAAGCAAGAAAAGGAATCACTGCGGAAATCTATAACTACTTTACTTAATAATAATATCAATTTAAGATCCTTAGTAGAAGGGGGGAACTATTTTTGAATTTTTTTGCACCCCAACCGACTTTATTTTGATCGCCCTCCTCCCTCCCCCATTTACTAATTCCTTGCATCTTTTGCTATTTTTTCACCACAGGAGTAAAAACTTCAGGGTTCTTCGCAGGTTCTTAGAATAGACACATTCCTAGTGTTTCGAAGCTTTATTTTGTGAAACAAGTGTTCACTAGCACCGCCTATCTTGATACTGTGATTTCGTGCCAGTTGCCATGTCCTGGGACCCCAAAAATAATTTGCGAAAGGATTTTTGAGATTTTCAATATTTTCAAACTCCCCTGTCCCTGCTTATTTACTATCAAAATCTCCCTTCTATTAAAGATCATTTTAGACCCAATTTCTCTACGCATGCATGCTCTGCAAATCTGCTGCTCTCTGAACATCTCGCTCAATCGAAAATATTCCACATACAACACATCTTCAGATTCAAAACTTTGTTTGATATTACATAAGTTCCTCATAGATTGTTCCCAATCTTTCCTAATCATGACAGACATGACCAACCCAGTCTGTTGCACGTTACTATTTATACCAGCAGCAAAAAAATCGCAGAATCTCTTGCAGCAGAATTCATCCAACGTTTTGCATACAGTTTTGCATGGGGTCATTTCTTCTCTTCTATTCTCTCCAAGGTAAGCCTTTACAATGGATCAGCACATGCAAACAGACTTGGTCTGGTTTCCATGAGCTGCAATATTGAACATTTACTGCCTGTGATGGACTATCAGCATCAGAGCATGTTCTTGGGTAGCAAAACAGGAAGGCTATCATTGTTCTAATAGGACCTAAATATCTGCCACGATCTCCCACATCATGACAAAAAACTAGAACAAAGCTTTTGAAGTAGTATGTCTTGCAATCTCTTCTTCATCAACTCCTTATTATGCTCCCCTTGTCTATCTGCTGCATAAAATAGAATGCAGGTTCCCACCCTCTGGTTATAGATTATAACTTTGTTCAGCATTCATTCTTCATCCTTCATGAAGATCTGTTTCGCAACTCAGAATTGCAATGCGTCTTTCATAAAACATTAAAAAGTTTCCTTCAACACCAATGATGCAATGGAAAAAGGAAGGTGGCATCAGAGATAGGGACATTGATACAAAATAAACTGCACTGTATCATGTCAAAAAACAGTTTATGATGTATGGGTGGGCATTGCAGAAGGGAGTCTGCTTTCAAATTGCCTAATGTTGTAATATATGGCTTAGAGCCATAACAAGCGACAAAACTCCATCTGATAATTCAAATAGAATTATTTTAAGACATGGAAAATTTAACAAATAGGTAGGGTAACTGGAAATGTACTACTTGACTTGACACAAGTACCACAGAGACTTTCACTTGCCAAGGGAGACAAAAAAAAATTAGGCCCTTGGCATGACACGACCTCATTATAATTGTTTACTTATGAGAGCATTTTTGTACCGAAAGTGTACTTCCAGGATATCAAATGAACAGCAATTTCATACACAGTAAAAAATCTCTTTACTCTCTGGATCTAGAAATGCTGTCCCGAGGAGATAAATCAGAAAAACTAACCAAATGTAAACATTGAAGTCATTTTGGCGGTCATATTTTATCCATAAGTCAAATGAAACGCTTGCTCTGAGCATATACTCAGTACAAATATTGCAAACACATTTAGTTGAGAGGATAAACGGCGTAGCCTACAGTGACAAACATCTATTTGTATACCAATTGCCTAATATTTGAAAGGCGAAATTCTGTTAGAATTTCTGGTTAATCTCTGCAGGACGGGATTTTTATGTCCAGGTGGCAAAGACATGTTTATTCTGCATCAAATTAACTTTGGTACTTGTGTCAAATCCAATAAAAACTTCCCGGTAACAAGATTCGCTGCTTTTTTATGAAATGCAGCATCTTGGCTCCCAGAAATACTTGTTTCAAATTATTTCGGGCCTGACATAAATATACTGCACAGAGCGGTGTGGAATAGAGGCGGAAATATGACAGTAGAAAGCTGAAGTTATGTGAAATGTGCATTACCACAAGCCTAAAAGAATTTGTTATTTTTTATCAATGCAAATGAATAGGTGAAAAATACTTAATAAACCTGGCAAACCTTCATAGAAGACACAGGTTTGACAACTGTCATCTTCATACCAAGACAGTACTTCACTTCCACAATAGCAGTCCTTGTTCGATTTCCACCGAGCACTTGAAATGTGAGGGTTCATCACTACACTGATGTTGTAACACAAGACCGCACATTCATGAGCAGTCTTGACAGATGGTACAAGGAAACTTGTCTCACCATTCCCTGATAACCCTGGTTGAAAAGTGCACCCAGGAAACGCCCAGGAAGGATCTGCAACAAATCAAAAGAACAGAAAAACCATGTAACTTTGCCAAAATTTGTTAAATTTTAATGTTATTAAAATTCTCAATCCATCATCAACACTTATTTGGCATACCAATATGTCTTAAGCACAGGTGATGCTAAAGCAGTCAGGTATATCAAAGGACCGCAAAGTTATACGAGTTCGTAATAGGATAGCACTCTATATACAGGCTACCATTCACCTTATTCCACATGCGGTCCTTATAACCTTATTGTACTATGGGAAGCGGGTGTTTAATTCCGGCCCCCTAATATTTCCTGATTGGCTACGCTGCGGCCATCAAACTTGGTGTGGCAATAAACCAACAAGTAATGAACAATTTGATGTCATAATAATTCTGATAACCTCATTTATTGTATCAAAGGCCGGCAAAGTTATGTCCAACAGACCGCCATCAGAAGCCTCACCCCCGATCATCTGTATTATCCTGTATAGGTTACAAACAACACCATCAGAAACCCCCTTTGCATGAAATGGTCCTAGAATAAACTATGGATGTTGTGTAGAGACAACGAAACAAACAAAACATGCACTAACACACACACACAAAAAAAATGACACAACAGACGCATGGCAAGCAAACATACGTGATATTGACTTCAGGCACAAAATTTGGAACATCCAGCAAACCTTTCAAAGTAGACATTATATGCGAATACCAAGCCCATCAATAAACAATAAACAAAAGTCTACGTATGGTAATATGCTATATTACTTATAGCAATTTTGGCTTTGTAATCAGATGCTACTGCTTATGGATCAGCGAACTTTTTCCATTTAACATACCCACACTGACACTGCTAAAGCTTTACAGTCGAAACTCTAATAGCGGCCACCTCCCACGTTTTCATTTATGGAGAACCTCCGAAAAGCGGCCACCTTCCAATAATGTTTAGGGGCCATGTGGTCCGCCCCAAATAAAAAAGTTAAAGAAATTTCCTCTCTTAAAGTGGCCAATCAAGTGTTCATTCTGCTTTCTGTCTTACAGCATCTGATGCTTATGCAAAAAATTACTGCTAAAGCATTCATTTTGTCCTCGAAAACGATCGCTTTGTGCAAAAAATCCTTGATTTTACCCATACTTTCAAGATATTCCTTATAATTATGAGCCTCCAATTTTTCTACTGCCATCAAACTTTTTAACTCAGATCCGCATGGTGACTGAAAATTAATTCAGCACAATCCTAATTTTAACAATACCTCCCAGAGATATGTTCAGAGTGAAAAATCTAGAACAGGATCTCTGCTTAGCATAGAAAGAAATGATGATCGAATTTATGTACCAGTAGTTCAATTTGCAGACAGTGCCCTGGGCATGCCAGGTCATGGATGCCAGACCCACTTGTTTGCATGTTCAATGTTGGATATCGGTCAATCAAAGAGAGCAATAACTTCCACAATACTGATGCGTAACTTCATTTACACAGCAGGGATTACCCTGAAGTTAAAACCCAGTCAGGCCTTGAAATAACGGTCGGTCATCGGACAGTGTCCGATGGTATAGTGGTATTGTCCCACGAGAACCGTCGATCTGTCGGTCACTGTGTCCCACGGGATTTTATTTCATGAATTACATCTGCATTTCATTTACAAATGAATAGATGATAACTTTTTATTTGTCTTATGCTACATGCCACATTGACAGATGAGGCTCTCTCTCCGTGTCATCTCGGTTCCACGATCTCCGCTGCCCTGCATTAACTTCTTCTTTCCCTGTGCCTTTGCTAGTCTGCTAAGATCATGCGCGGACGACTTTGGGAACAGCTGCTTGGGAACTAAGTGTAAGTCTGCCTTAGACAAGCCAAAGTTGAACTTTGTTTCCCACACGCAACCCTTTCGAAATGGGCAATAAAACAATGAACCACTCGAAATTGACGCCAGGTGCAACCGATACACTAGCCTACTGGTCAACTCTGTGAGCATATTGTTTGCTCACATTTATCATAATCACTGGGCAATTAAAGTATCTATTTCCGATACGATTTTGTTGGCGCGCTAAATTCTAACATGCGAGAGAAAGAGTGAGAGAAAGATGCAAAAATAAGATGGAGAATTATAAGATTTGGTGCCATGAAACATAGTACAGTTGTGTACAATGCAATGCACTGTTATCTATAACGCTTGTTTACTGCCAGTAAGCGAGAGAGTCAGGGTTCCTTTAGGAAACTTTCACTTATTTTCGCAGGTCATTCGTCTGAAAGATACTGGTATTGCTGAACCATTTCGCCCACCGGGTATGCCCCCTGAGAGTCTCCCACGTTCTGGTTGATACAACTTGCGTGGGTGCGCACTTCCTCGCAGTTACAACTGGGTTCGAGGACTGGTTTAGCATTGTGTCTGGCGTGATAAATATGTCAAGGAAGCTTGGCTTATTTTCAAGTGTCAGGGTGACTTTTAGGCATGGTTCCGTAAGTGCCCGCCAGTCCGATCGTCCCAGCCGAACGTCAGAGCTTGAAGTGACCAAGCACGTACTCTCAGCGCTGACCATAATGATCAGCGAAATTCAAAGTGATGGCCATCAGAAAGAGTCAGGAAGACTATTTCTTCCAAATTTGGAAATAAAAGAAAACAATCGGAAATATCTTTTGTCACAAAGCGTAACGACGAGTTGTGCAAATTTGTTTGTCAGAAACCGTGATGGACGTCTTGGATAAACCATGAACGATTGCCTCAGTTCATGTCCATAATGAGGCGGATGCTGCGATGGAAAGAAAGCATTTGATTGTCGGTGCCTGTTCCTTGGCAATAGGAGCGAAGATTTGTTGGCAATTGCAAGTGGTTGTTCAACTTCGAGACTTCTCTGCTTAGCCGGGCCTGTCTACGGAGTTCCACTGCCTAGAGAAATGTAGTCACGAGTGTTGGACTTCATCAGATGTGACGAACAAAGATGGTAATCGGTGCTTTGATACTAAGGCCTAAACCTGTAGACATAAAGCATCACATCAGCTGTTTTTTAAGATTTTTAGCTTATGTTGGCTATCGGTCATGTTCGACTATACCTTGCAAAGCACCGGACACATGACCGACGATAAAAAAATAATTATTTCAAGGCCTGCCAGTATTTGTATCAAAAAAGATGACACTTCAAAATAGAGGCACAAAAGAAGGATATGAGAAGGAATATCTCTAGAAGAAAGAGTTTCAAAGAGGCCCATTCTAATGACTTACCTTCGACAGGTAGACTTGCCGCTGTAAATAAATAAAATAACAGATCATAACACTCAGTTATGCAGCATAACATAAACAACCTGCAGCTCAAACAATTCGGTACACATTTACAAATCCATGAGATTAGCATATCTTCAACAGTATGTCAAAAGACAATGCTAAATATCAGAATGTGTTACAAATGCAGACCATTAAAGCAGTACACTATATATAGCCCAAATTAATTATTACTTTTGCAAATACTTGTTTCTCACCTCTCTTTCTCTAGCGAAGCAGTTAAAAAATTCCCAGCTCCATAGCACAGCAGACAAGTTTAAAGTTGCCTCAATACAACAAGAACCAGCAAAGAATAGACTGAGAGATATGCCATGAATGATGAACATACACGCACACCACCACTTTCATAATGAAACATATCCGCCAAACTTCAAAATGCGCACAGAGAGTGAGCACATCACATAGGGAACGCCACTCTACATCGTCAATATTACGCCTGCTTAGAATCGTCCTCATGAAGCCAGTGTGTTTAGATCATAAATATGGTAAGGTACAAAAACAAAAACAACAGGTACATAGGGAGGGACCCAACCTCCCTTTGGGGGTCTGCAGAAAATGTAGATTTCAATGAGCTGATTAATGACTGAAGCAGTTTACTACAAATCGCAAATCTGACTGGCTGTGGCATCATTATAATGAATGTTTGTCGTGTTTGTTCTGGCCCCAAATTCAAATAAAATACATGTTCTCTCAAATACAAATAATTTGCCTGTGTAACGCCATGCTTTTATTGGTGTCTCATGCCCGTCTTTTCATGAAATTTTTGTTCTACATGCTGTACATAGAACGCACTGTGAGGCTTTTTAAACTCTTTTAATAGGCTCTATACCCTATATGGTATAAAACCACAGCTAACCATTTTACTTATACTCAAGGCACTTATGTTTTACAGATTTGGGAGTCAAATAAGCATTATTGATGAGAAATATTTGAGGAAAAAAAGCAGCATACCTTTTAGCATTTTAGGGGTGTGCCAGGGCGTGCGGGTGCCATAGCACACCTTATATGAAAAGGCCTGCTAATGTTCCACGTACGAGCACTGCATTGATGCACAAATATGATCCTTTTTTTGCCTGATCTATAAATGCCATCATATCAGCTATTCCTAGAAATTGATTAGACTCACCAGGAGCTTGACAAGACACCTTTTTCCATACTTGATTTTGCCAGTGCAAGGAACAAGTCACAGCGTCATAAGTAAAATTAGTAAGATTTGTATTCGAGAATTCTCCTTCGCCAGAACAAGCAACTAAAAATGTCCCAATTCCCCAACTGTCCTGAGTTTCAGTTTGATACACTTTCCATTGACCTTCAGACCAATATACTGTTGTTTCCATGTCATATATACCGTTCATTTCTGGACAAGGAGAAGCAAGCTCAAGTGACGGGGAAGGACCTACAAACAAAGAATGAAAGATGAATGACCAAAAATGAGTACACATGACCTTTTCCTTTTGTGTCTATTGATATCAACATGTTACAAGAGTTGGACAATGAGCAATGACAATGAGCAGCTGCATTAAACACTTTCCCAAACCACAGGTAATGGAATATTAAAAAAAGGCATAGAATGGCGCCAGTCAGGAATGAATAGTTACTCTCAAACCACAGGTCATAGGGGTGTAGAACAGCATTCATCAGGGATACATAGTTAATCTGATTTTGTTTCAACCGAAATTGGACATCATTTCAATTAATGCACATGGTAAGATGGTACACCACTGTGTATAAAGGATATCTACTTAGTGTCATAAAAAAACCCCAAAAGTCAGCCACTTTGCTCGCAACTTTTCCTGCACAGAAAATATTGAAACTAATAGATTTTCAGTTTGGCTACAAGGAAGCTATTTTCTGAAACAGTTGGTTGAGGATAACAGTTTGCTGTTCATACATTCCTAACTAGATAAGGCCAAGGCAAACTTTTTAACCCTTAGACTCCGAACGACGTCTTTTGGCGTTCACGGATTTTCCACCTTTTGGTGTTTTGCAACCCTGATCAATGTTTTTTGGCCAAGTAAGGAATTAAACTTAATCTCTATGAAATAAAAGTTGTTTTGGTATACGGCAAGCCTAGATTAATGACGATTAAGTGCGACTAAGAGCGGCCAAAGTCAGAGAAAAACATGGCCTCTCAGATGAAGCCATACTGCTGTGCTGGTGCAAGGAAAAAGAACTTGCTGGCCATGTTTTTAAGTATAAAGCTGACATTTAAGCGACAGATCATTGGTAAGTGTTGTGTAAACCATTTTTGTACCTGGACAGGCATATTACGTGAATATTGTAGGTGTACTTTGCTTCTAAGAGTCCTTTGAGAGGGGGGCTTGCGGGGTTAGTTTGGGGATAGCATAGGAAGAACATATGGCTGCTTCTAGCCTGCTCTACCTGTAGGAATAGGTCTGTTATGGTCTTTACGTAATCTGAAGTAAATTTATAGGTGATAGCCATTGAGTGGACAGGCAACAAGCCACTTTCTCGGGCAAAAGCTACCGGATGGTATCTATGGCTGCATTTCAAGGAAGCATGTGGAGCCGGTCCCTGCAAAGGGCATATTTCAACTATTCTAGGAGCCAATTGGTCTTGTTTTATATTGCCAGTCATGGTTTTTACACTAGATATGTTGTACCTAAGCTCTATTTGAGAAGAAAAATGACAACTTGGTGATTTTAGGCCACTTTTTTCCTTTGACGTAATGAACATGTAACATTGTGCAAATTTTAGTCATTGCACATTTCTATGAAACTCAAATAACTCATACGCATATTCTTCTAGGGACTATTGGGCACTGTATTTTGATATTTTCTGAAAGTTTAGGACAGGATGATTACAGAAATGTGCCAACCATTGCTGTATCTTTTTTCATTGGCAAGATATAAGCAGGAGTCATGACCATACAAAATAGTGTGGTCAAAGGTTTAAGCACTCAAACAAAAAGCCCGCGGGCAGCATTTTATGGATTATGTTAAAAAATCAATAGCACCCCTTTGAAGTAACAATCACAATATTTGGAAAGCAAATACCATACCATGTCCGATGGTATGCAACCAGAGGCTTTCGGTTGAGACATGCGCACTATAAAATACGCACTATAAAATCAGACATTATATACAGGGGCTTATCCAGGAAAAAATCTGACTGATGCAGAAAATGTTTTCTATAGCGGAGCCCTAGTTACAGAACCTAATCAGGCTACAGAACAATTTTAGCATGAACTGCATATTCTGACCTTTCTCTTAATAATCCCGACTCTCGGGTCTGATCAAGAAAATCAAAATCAACTAGTTAAATCATGTAACTTATAGCCTGCTCCCAGCCCTAGCGCACTTCACTTGCTAACATTGGGCGCTTACGTTATGCCGCATGATTAAAACTTAGCAAAATCTCATGAGAACAAAACAAAGGCACAGCTACTAATTATGTGATGTATCGTAGCAACAGCTGGAGAGCGCATCAAGATTCAAATTTGTTTATTGCATTCTGTGCAGTATGAAGGGAGGTGGCAAAGCCGTCTGCTAAATAGGGTATTGAATTCGCTTTGACGTAGCAAATTGCATTAGCGTACTGAAGTGAGCAGACTGCGAGAGAAGCTAGCTTTCTTGAGCCGTCTGTGAGCAGGCTAATAACTTACAGTAACTTGGTTTTCTATGCTGACTTAAACGTACTTCGGACGCGCTGAAAACGCACATGGATATTTGCGCTCATATTATTCTTCTACTGTGGTGTCCGTTTAGTTAACATAATGCGTTTAGCTCTGCGCTGCTAGTTGATCGGCGTGCATGGTCGATGTCCCCTTCGCTCTCTCGTGTCTTTGCTTCAGAAATCCCTATGGCAAATCTGCATTGCATCCTAGTGCTTGCGCATTTCAGATTATTAACTTATAACATGGCCTAAGCATGATGGTTTATAGGCAGGGAGATTCAAAATCTAGATCGTGCTGAGGATGATGTTGTCCATGACTGTTGATTTGAGAGAATTAACTTTTCTGGGATTATGCTCCTGTTGGGCCGCTGTAAGGTTGATCACAATACCTTTGTTTCAGGTGATCATTAATTGTTTCAGGTGACGCAGTAATCATTTAATACAAAAACATATTTAACGAAACTAAACCCGTTGAAATATGACGTAAAGGCGAAATTCCTACCACCGACATCACACAGATAAGCATTTTCCAGAGCTTCAATTGCATTATCATACAGACTGATGCAACGAACTCCTCCAATAGGTCCATTATTTGATAGCTTGAACACGTATGGTGTGTTGGAACCAACACATAAGTAGTTGTCCAACGTAACTTGTTCGCCAGAAGACATTTGTATGCATCGCCGATCACTGTATACTTCTATAAGATAAAGAGGAAAGGCATCACACCACTGTTCATTACATTAAGAATGAAGCCATACATTGTCATATAAGAGGATTTGATCTTTAGTGAGCCATCCCATAGCTACATACTTATCTGATACATAATTGCTTTAACACATATCAAACAACAACGCAGCGCAGCAGACTACCAAGATCACGAAGTTTCCAGAGTACAGATCTTGCAAAATGTACCATATCTCCATATTTGTATCTACATTTCTCAGGGTTATCATATGCTCAAACTAACTCTGACAGCACAGACTGCCATCTAATACATGTAGTGTGCTCTTCAACCAGCATTCTATCAAGCTGAACACCAATAGCCAAATGTTATAATTTGTTTTTGAAGTGAAGCATGGCAAACTACAATTGCTCTGCATCATGAGAAAACAAGAGCAAAAGATATTAATTCACCAATCATACATAATGACATAAGTTGTAAGTAAGAACTTTGCCATAAAGTATATGTACCTTATTACGTCAAATTAAGCCGCATACTTAATTATGTCGCACCATCAAAAATGCGGCTTAATAAATGATGCAACTTAATAGAACGCGGCTTATTTAAAGACCGGGCAAGTTAAAGCAATACAACGGCGAAAAATGATATTCCGCTCATGGATAGAATGTGAAAAATGATGAAGTTTGGTTTTTATTTGAGGTGAAAAGCTGCAGCGGTTGTCCTCAAATCTTGCTTCAAAGTTTGGGTAATTTATGCACTCCTACATGCTTGATTCAGATTAAGCTATGATATCACTTATGACCATCACTAGGGGCACTGCTGGCCATAGAAACGAACCAGTTGAAAGAATTCTGGCGATTGTGTATTGGACATACCCATGGTCTGAAAAAATAGTATAATCAAACATCTTCACATGTCCTTTGATCAGGCACAATTCAATCCCATATATTCACAAATTTCATAGGTCATAACCTACGTCATACATAATTACTGTGCCTAAGAAAGATGGCAGAGACTTTGCAACTTTAAAGGCCTGTATCTTTTGAACGAAAGCAGCTTTTCACATGAAATAAAGACCAAAGTTTCTGAGTTTGAAAGGACTTTCAACTATGTTAATTTCACTTTAGACCATTGTATTGCTTTAAA
Organism: Scolionema suvaense; assembly: GCA_027575255.1. NCBI lineage: Eukaryota > Metazoa > Cnidaria > Hydrozoa > Limnomedusae > Olindiidae > Scolionema > Scolionema suvaense. Next base: position 1,173 of record JAOBRC010123345.1, on the reverse strand, counting down.
TAGAAAAACTCAATTACTGCTAGGTGACTTTCTTCGATACACTATATCACTGTTCACTTTCATCATCACTACTTTCTACCTTGGCATTAAGTTCCTCTAAAATATCCTTGCTTTCATCATGATAGTTGTAAAAGTCAATCCGTTCTAACTTTTCCTTCAGCATGAAGTGACTCCTGCGGCTTAATTAAAACCTCACAAACTCCTAATTTTGTCATAGTGTGGCTTAATTAACGCGGCCGAATTAGATACGCGGCTTAATTTGACGTAATAAGGTGGTCAAATCAAAGAGAAAACATGTTAAAATGTAAGCACAAAGCTTTTCAACAATCTTGTCATCCTCAGGAGTATAAAAGTGAACTCACAAGCTCCAATGAAGCCTTATATATACCCACAGAAGCTGTATACAAATTCTTTATTATACAAAGTGAAAGGATATTTACACAAGGGCTTCAAGCTGCACTAATGGCATTAAAAACGGTGCACTTTGAAACGAATGTCATGTCACTCCATTTCTAAATAGTTTTAAAGTGGTGATGATCATTCAAACGTGGCTGGTTAAGTCTGATTGATGATGCCTCTAAGAATTTTCTCTTTCTACCATGATGAGGTGCAGGATACAAAATTGACCACGTGAAATAGTGATCACAGTTATTGAGTAGATGTTTGGCAGACTCAGAATTCTTTGTGGGATCATTGCGCTCTGAACATCAAACCATAACATTTCTTTCCGTTTCTCCAATATATTCTGCTTTATAGCTACACACTCCTTTGTAAATGACGCATGCTGGGTATTTCATTTTATCTTTCAAATTAAACAGGGCCTAACTTTCTTGGTTTGGTCAATTACACTGTTTATAAATTGTGGTGGAATACCAGCTGATATGAACTCTTCTTTGACTTTAGTAACTTCTTCATGAAAATTGTCTGATATTCGTTAAAACCATGTTTCCCTAGAAAACACTGCCCATACTAAACCTTATAATTACTATTCCTGGACCTGTTCCTCCACAAATGATAGAACCATACAGGCAGATGTGATCTTCACCAAACCATATTGTATCAGAGAACTGACTTATCAGCAAACCATAAGTATTAGATGACTACTTACAACAACAACCCCATAGTGTGCAGAGGGGTTCAATCCCCCCCCCTTTCTCATCAATCCCCCCCCCT
>JAOBRC010122234.1:0-15443 GCA_027575255.1 Scolionema suvaense | reverse complement strand
TATCTTTGAACTGTGCATGAGTTTTTCTTGTAAATCGAAATTGAATTTCAGTTTGTATGATTCAAAAATGTAAGAAGGAAACGTAGTACAGAAATTTTATGTCCTTTGTTTGTCCTTTGTTTCTTCTACATGAATACTAGACTAGCATAGTCCCTTCTAACTCCAACACATTCACCACGTCACAACTCTCATCTGATACACAACTGTAGTCTGACTGATAAACCCACGATATGCACTCACTTGGGTAATGGAAGAGTTGACTTGATAATTTGGTGAACTATTTAAGAGTTAGAAGCGACTATTTCCAGTCTACATGAATACAGATTTGTGACGATCGGTTTTATTGGACATGACCCTTGGGCTCTGTTTTAGTAATTCCTGCAGTCGTCAGCATCGTACATCCGGGACATCCCCGTATGAAGTGGCTTTGGCTTCAAAATATTATTTGATGAGCTTCGGAAAGATTCCCCTTACAGTTATAACTTTCAGGATTTCTGCTGTCAAACCGTTCTATTAAATTTCCTTATGATTCTGCCGAAAAACTCATAAGAATTCGATCATACGTCTCAAATTTAATTGACGGATATATTTTTCATAAGGTATAGCAAGGGTGGACGGTCCTTGTTTTCACAATTGTATCTTCAATATTACAAGCTTGCATTTTGGGGTATTGGATCGGCCCTAAATTTTTATGACGTCAGCAGCTCCTGCATTTAGCTTTGTTGAAACTTTTAATGCCAAGTCACACATAAAATATAATTTAGACAACGAAAACTCGCTTGTAACAAGGAAGTTATTTTAACTTCCTTGCTTGTAGCTTGCGATGGATAGGTCAGATAGTGAAGGGGTGCTGAGCTGCATGTAGAAGCACGTAACCCTGGACTTAGTTTAGTCCCATTCTTACCAAGAGCCACAGCACACTCGTTTTTTTATTGCAATGTGTCAACTTAGGCTTCAAATGACTTCTGCAAGTCTACTCGTAAATGGTCAAGTTTGAGATATGAAAGTACGGTTTACCCAGTCTTCAGGTAAAACTTGTCCCCAAAACTGTATCGTTGACAAATGCGTATCTATCTGTATCAGGTCTATTATTAAAAGATTTTCACGGTCCCATTGGGAGAAAAAGCGAAACCTGGGTGTCCCATTGTCAGGGTTAACGGACCTTATCCTGGGAGAATGCGCCAGCGGAAGGAAGGATTATTGAAGACATCTTACAACTTTTCCAGACTTTCGTGCGGAATTGAAATTTCACTACTAGCAATTGGAAAAGCATTTTTCCATCTTCAGCCCACGCCGTTTTGCTTCCAAGTATACATAGGTGCTGGTTATACGTCGCTTGCGTCGTCCTCTTGTTTGTTTATTGCATGCTGATGTATCAATCTGCGAATATTTATTGTCACTTGTTTTCCAGCCGTGCTTACGGTATTGGAACATTAAAAGAGCCCGACATAGGTGGAGTTAAATAGAGAAAAAGCGCCGCAATCAGAAGTTACATTCGGTCCTCCCGAACATTCCTAAAGAAATGGTTACCCGATTTCGATTTGAAAATCTACATCGAGTGAGAGTATAGTTTGAAAAGACTTCGAAAACTGGATCATTGCATCCTTTTAGAAATAGGTATAACGTGTTTGTTTCGTTTTTTTTTTTGTTCAATTTTCACAAAAAGGATCAATTATAGAATTATTTACTCTTCCTGCTGTATATACCCATAGTAAATAATCTCCTAGACATCTTATGATTGAAAAAAGACAGTCCAAGATTTTATCCCTGTTTGTGAAAATTGCATTTTCGGTTCTATCCTAACGAAAGACAGTTTTTGAGGGATTTATTTTTGATATTGACTCGTCAAAGTTAGTGGTAACACTTGCCTCTCGTAGGGTCAATGATTTTGTCCATGCTTCTGAACAAAGAAAAGCTCGCAGCTTCAGGCTCATCGTTTGCATCTGAATCAAATTGGTATGTTGAATTCGGATGCTGATGTGTAGGTTATTCGAATTGCTGAAGTCGGTTGCTGCTCGTCTCCCCTCGCGAAGCTACTGAGAAATTACTGAATCCCTACCCTAAATTGGCTTTTCTCTGCTGGTGGCAAACTGTGGACGTAGAACGGGTCACACCACACTGGGGGCTTCAGGAGAGAACACTACACAGTCGAATTGAGATGAATTACATCTGTTTGTGCGAGTAAACCCTTAATCAACCAACACCCATGGGCAATTTAATTGAAAATTTCCGTGCGCAACTTTCAGCTGGTCGAAACGTCGTATAATCGAAAAATGCTCTCCAATAACGCTGTTTCATGCAAACTTCTATTAATCGTATTTTTGGAAAGAAAAGAATCTTCAAATTAACTGAGAATATTTAAAGATCAAAACAGTGCGAAGCTAATCGTGACTGGCTGTCGAATCAAAATGGTTTATGGATATCAATCAGTTCACTACTTGATCCTATCAGGCCGTTTCAAGTACACTTAGCGAGATTTTGCAGTAACCCGATATAATAAACAACTCTTCTGTAGCTTATAATCAGGTGTACTTTTCGATGCACCCTCACTTATTCGATGCATGCTTTGGATCATGGACAGTTTCTGAGAGCAGATGTGTTGTTTTAACAAAATAGTTATCTCATCTAAAAAGACAGTAACGGATGCTGGATATTGTTCTGATCGTATAAAACACTACGAAACCTGTGCCAAAGATTTTTTTGGTGCAACGTTTCCTTCATTGTGTCAAATATGACTGATGCTGCCGAAATTTATGGTAGTTATTTATACTAATTTTTAACTTTTTGATATACATTAGGAAAACGATTTCCAGAATTTTTGCTCATTGAAAAGAAGTAACAAGATAAGTATATTGATTTTCACAGAATTTAAACATTTTTTTGCCATTGCAGACGTATTATATCCAGAAAGTAACGACGCGAATACAATAGGAACAGGCAAAATAACAGAGGATGCGATGAACGAACAAGTATACTAATGAAAGCTAATGTTGAGGATTTTGCAGAAGAGTACATAACCACAATTGAGGTAAAAACTTTGCTTTCCCGCAAGATATTCAACATTTTCTCCTTTGCTCTTACAGAGACAGACAATCCTGGCAATAAATTCATGGGGACTTTTTGCATTTTTCAGCCTATTTTCTGAGCCATGGTTATGCAAATTTTGATCATAATTCTGAAATGCCGATAAACTCGGCGTAATCAACTGGTGTTCTGGCTATAATGAGCTAGAGAGCGTCAAACTAGCACGCATTCATCGCCAAAACATGTTCACCAGCACGTCAGACGGCTGCGAATAGGCATAATTGGGAAAATCTCGAAAAAGTGGGCGGTGTCACGTAAGGGGGGCCATTTCCCCCTTATTGTCTTCAAAGTCGCTGAAGCTCCTAAATTTCCGATACGTCAAACCGAATCATCACCTGTGGAGATTTGATTTTCTCCACGGCTGGATAATGTCATTAGTCTTTAGCTTGTGGGAACTGGCAAATGCGGTGTGTGCGCTTGTCCAGTTATATTTTTACCACAATTGTCTCAGAAAACGCACTTTTGCCTACACAAAACATGCTATTCTTCTCATTTTTTTGCATTGCTATTTTATCAAATTTTGAAAGGCTACATCCCCGCATGTACAGGAGATATTGGAGTTCTGTAAAGACTAGTGTTGCGAATATTCTGAGAGCCTTTTAATTAAAAAAAGCTATGAATTAATTTTTCCTGTTGTACCACCAAATAAGAAAATAAATCTGACACTGTAATTCAATTGTTGATTTGCTTATTCAATTGTTGATTTGCTCTCTGCTCATCACTTCAGTATCACTCAGTACTAAATTCTGAGCAATAAATTATACTACAATCTTGGACAAAATATATGTGAAATTTGCGTCAAAAATGGCATATTGCCAACCCACAAGCAAAGGATCATTGGACTAGGGGAAGAGTGGCCCAAAGTTTCACATCAGTTTTATTAATCAAATTTCGACAAGCAGTATCTTGGATGCATGCACGACTGTGCAAGGCTTGCTAGCCTTTTTTTGCAGGTGAATCAATCAAAAAAGACTTGATGGTTCATCCATAGCCTAAAACAGGAAAATGACAGCATCAGCTCGTTGCTTAATGGATGCCTACTTCGCACCATAAATGGCTTCAGCTGTTTTGACTAGCGTATGGTTCTGCAAGCAAAAATGGAAAATTTCCATTTTGAATTCTGGTCAAAATATAGCCTTAGTCCAATATATTTTGCCCAAGATTGTAGACTTTGTAACATAGCCTTATAATCACAACAGAGGGTGCAATTTAGAGCCAGATTCAAACTTCTTGCAAGGTTCCTCGCTTCCCCTCTACCCCCTCCCAATGGGATAATGTTGAGATGGCATTAAAAAGAATTGTAATTATGTTTAATTACAGAGCAATATCTCCTTCACTTATAGCTTTAAGCATTATTTTAATGGTAGCACAATCCCATTTTACATCTGTTACACATTGCCCAAGGGGAAGGGTGAAGGGGTGAGCAGTGGTAGGTAATAATGAAGTTCGAATCGTGGCCATACATTGGGGATGGGAGAAAACGGAATTCTACCGGGGATTTTTTTTTTTGCGTGGATTAATTTTGCGATTTTTTGCTAAATTCACGAAATTCAATCCACGCAAAAATTTATCAAAATGATGTCATAACCAGACCAAGAGCAAAAAACTAATTTTTCGATCGTTAACCAATAACAACGTGCTCGGACTCATTCTTTCTATCGACTAGCATGTTGATAACTTCCTCCTTTCTTTTCAGTGATGTTCATTCGCTTAATTACTTCCACGCATTTTTTTCTGCAAATCCCTGATTCGCAAAAATAAATCCACGCAAAACGCCCCAAACGTTGGACTCGCAAAAATAAATCCACGCAAAAATTTATTCCCGTAAGGTAGCTCATCATGCATGTAGTGGATCAGTAGAAGTGTGAATTCTCATATACAGTCGAACCTCTAATAGCGGCCACCTCTCGATGACGTCCACTAATATACACTCCCAAATGCTTCCCGATCGTTTTCCTGTACAGAGCACCCCCGAAAAGCGGCAACCTCCCGATAACATTTAGCGGTCACTTGGTGCCGTCCCAAATGAAAAAGTAAAGGAAGTTCCCTTCTAAAAGCGGCCATTAACGTCTTTGTTCTGGCTTTTGTGTCAAAACATCTGACGCTTGTTCAAAAATTTAGTGTTAGAGCATACATACGTGCGCTTTTGAACAGGGAAATTTATGTGAACAGAACCTGCTCCTCACAAGCACTTCAGACCTTCGTCAGACTGTAGAGTGTCTGTCAGCAGGATTCCAAACTTGTCGATGAGATGTCAAAAGTTCGAATTTCTACGATTCCTTAAAATTCACCACTATATTACTCGCGACATTTTAAACATCAGAATAACAAGAGATCATAACATTCACCTAAAATACACGAACGAGGTCTTTCGGAATCTCTTCCATCTGTCACATGGCACTACTCTTCATTTACATCCAGGAAGCATGGATTAATGTTTTGTATCGTAAACTTGCTGCGACATTGCAAGAGCTTCAGCTATTAACATGAACACATCAGACAAACAGTAAGTATCATAAAATACCGATAAAACCTGAATAATAACGCAGATTTCCGTTCTCGTCTTGCTCCTCTTCTTCGTGCGTTTTTCAAAATGTCTGTCATACTACAAACCATACATCAGTCGGATGCATTACATCATAGCATAAAAATTGTCCCTATGCAACATATAAACAGTCCACATCAACTTAATGTCCTTGTGACACCCTCCGCTTCTCAAAACGATCTCCATGAGGGTCCTTGTAAGTCAATCTTCGACTTCACAAAAGCTCTTGGTAAATATACAACTCCGGCTGCAACGTGCCTCTAGGTGCCATTTCACGTCGTTACCCTATTGCCCCAGAACTTGACATCACTTTAGAAATGAAATACTGACAGTCCAAGAAGAACCGATCAAAATAGTCTGCTTCTTGACTCGACACAGCTGACCAAGGATTTACTGCTTAAAGTTACTTGCACAAAGTTTATATTTGCTGAGATACCATCACATCACTACTACTATTAGTGAGTCCATTCACAGAGTTCAGTGGCGTACTCTTGACTACTAAGCTTGTGAGTAAATAAGACGCGATGACACAGAACATGAAATCAAATACTCACGGACCATTTGAGGCTTGTCCACTGTCTTGAAGACAACATCCATTCCACAAGAAATGTCCCAAATGATCTGGTTCCATCCAAGTTGGATTTCCATCATCATGCACAATTGACTGCCTTCTAGCTGCATTCAAGCTGGTTCTTCCATTCGGATCGAAGCTGCTTGTCTGCGTGTAGTGGTGATTGATGTCATCTGACGTGCTTGCTATCATCATGGTAGCACATCCATGTGTCTTGATTGCATCATCTCTGCAGTTGATGTTTTCGTTTGCTTGCACTCCTTGTGATGGTTCTTCAGAACTCGTCTCTCCATCCTCCATGTCTTCTCCAGATATTGATGATAATCCACCTAAGGGTTTCTTCAATGTTTTTTCACAGTTAGGGGGTCTAGAGGGAAAGGGTGGCGTAACTACCGGCTTGTAGAATTGATTTCCACGATAGATTGATGGTAACTTCATTGCAGAGCGCGCTTGGTATGGCAGAATAGCAGCTAATCTACGCGGACAAGGCTGGTATTTCTGCTGATCTTAATTCATCTGTCTATTGTCGTAGAGAAGAGCAGTATCATCAACTTCTACTTTATTGACCTTGTGCTTCTTGAATTCCCCAAAGGAAAAATGTTTAGGTGGTCTTCTGTCGCGAACAGGTCTTCCAAGATCATTGCCGTCTTCACTTTTATAGGATGATCAGTGTTCCTTTCATCGAATGACATTGATTTTTCCGGGCCACTCGTACTAAAATTTTCTGAAATACTTGCAGAATCATCTCCACCGTCTTGTTCATGAACCGTTGAATCTTGTTAGGCGGTAGGCTCTGCAGGCAAAATCAATGAGGCATCAGTTTCTGGTCTCATTGCAGGATCGTCAACTCCACTTGCATCTCTTTGCAATTCTGTGCCAACAAGCACATCACCTGAGTCAACATTATCTCTGCTACAAGCCTCAGATATCAGGCTGGGATCATCAACTTTGTCTTGTGAAGAAGATCTATCTAAGGTTGGACGAGCTGAGCCAATACCATCGTAGGATGTGTCACCAGTAGATTCAACCCTTTTGGTACCGGACACTTGCACAACCCATTTCCGGCTCACGTCGACTGTTAATCTCCACAGATTCAGCGTTGTTGTTGTCTGAAACGTCGGATTCCAATGCTAAGACTGCATGAATCGTGTCGGGCTCGCGTTCACTACCGATCTCTACCGATTCAGAAACAACACCATTGCTTGCGTGGTAAATAGGTTCATCACCATCAGTGTAGTGTGTTCGACTTACTATGAAACAGACAGAATCAAGATCGTCAGTTGTGTGATAAGTGGATGTACACGAATCTGTTCTAGCACCGACAAAGACATCTCTTGATTCAACTGGAACACTGTGATCTGTAGAACGATACTTTTTCATAGCCTCCCCTGCTTTTAAATTAGAAGGTAGCGAAGTATCTGGAACCAAACCTTGAAGCTGGTCCGGGAAAAATCCATCCGACAGTTTGTCGTGGTCTGGTTGTTCATCATCATTTTCATGAGTTTTGGTACCGAAAGTCGCCCTTGGAGCTTCATCCTGGCTCGTGTGACTCTGCGACAGTCCTTCTTTGGAGGTAACGGTGCAGAGTCAGACAGCGCAATCGGGTCCACCGGTAAGATCATATTTCGATGCAGGACTCGTTTCACTCCCGGGTCGTCAGTCTTCTCTACAGTACATATGACATTTCCTGTACCATCAACTTCCTTTACCCGATACAGGCACTGCTCCCAAAAACTCCTGATTTTTCTGGGACCTCCCCTTTCCACAGTATTCTTCACAAGGACTGTATCCCCAACTTTCAAAGAAGTTAAAAGAGGGGTCTTTTCATTCCTGCGATGTCTATCTTGCTCCTTTCTTTTCATTGATTTGGAGACATCAATTCTATATGCTTCTTCCATCTGAGATTTCCAATTCTGCACAAACTTATTAGGATCAACAGCGGCCGTGTCATCATCAATACCAAGCATGATGTCCAAGGGTAGGGTTGGCTCACGCCCAAAGAGAAGAAAGTAAGGGCTAAAGCCTGTGCCTTCATGACGACTTGAATTGTATGCAAATACTAGCTTGCTAACACACTCATGCCAACATTTTTCACAGGCAAGACTGCCTTCGTGGCACCTTGGGGCTTCTATCAATGGGTTTGAATACCCTTGGTACCTGGCACATTTCAAAGATTCACGGTAACTGATCTAGACGACGTGATAATCTTTTCTGAGAGGCTCGATGACCATGTGGAATATATCCGAAAGGTGCTGAGATGGTTAAGGGGTCGAGGTCTGAAACTGAAGATAGAAAAGTGTTTAAATTCTGCGAAGAGGAAGTAAAGTTTCTGGGAAAAATTGTTGGACGAGAAGGATACCGTATAGATGATGAGAGTATAGAGGCTGTCCTTGCATTGAGAGACGAAACACCTCAGAATGTTGGTCATGTTCGACAACTCTTTGTTCCTCTGTGTTATTACCGACAGCAAAGACTTTGCAAAGCTGGCCAAGCCGCTCACTGACTTACTTTTGGCAAAGCCTTTCAACAAAACTAGTTCATCCTCAAAGAATCAAGTACCCTCTATAGAAGCAATAGTCTGGACAAGCGAATGTCAACATGCTTTAGATACACTCATCACTCTCGTGACAAGCGCACCTATCTTGGCGTATCCTGATTTCTCTAAGGACTTTGTGCTTCACACTGATGCTAGTGGTGTTGGATTGGAAGTGGTTCTATGTCAAGAGCAAAATGGCATCCTTCGAACTATCGCCTATGGTATTCGTACACTGAATCCAGCGGAAACAAAATATCACAGTTCGAAATTGGAACCCCTAGTTCTTAAATGGGCTGTCGGTGAAAAGTTTCGAGATTACTTGCTCATGCGCTACACTTTCATGTATATACTGATAATAATCCTCTGGTCTACGTAAAGACTACCAGTAAAGTCAACGCCAGTCCTCATCGTTGGATTGCAGAGCTTTCTGAATTCAATTTTACTGTTTACTATCGACCGGGTCCTCTGAACAGTGATGCTGACTGTTTGTCGTGACTACCACTTGGTGTTGTAGTTGATCATTATCGACAATTTTGTTCTTCTGAAATGACTAAGGATGTATTTCAAGCAGTTGTTGCTGGCTTGGGTGTACAGCAGCGGAACGAAGAAGTGTGGACTCTGACTGTTGGAGCCACAGTTGGACGTCTATCTGCTCCTGTAGAGTCTGTAGAGAAGATTTCTCTTGACGAGCTATTGCAAGCCCAACGTGATGATGCTAGCCTGTGCTTAGTTGTTGATGTTGTGTTGATGAAGCAAAAGGCGGATTTCTCAGATAGCAAAGTTGGCAATGAGATAAAAACTGTTACTGAAAGAGCGGAAGCGACTGTTTGTTGACGAAAAGGGATTACTGCACCGCAAGTGTGGTCCAATCACTCAATTGGCACTTCCAAAGGAATTGCGATCCGTTATCTACAAGCAAGTCATGGGACATCTAGGTGTTGGAGAGTTTTCCAACTAGCACGTCAACGTGTGTATTGGCCGCGGATGCGCTCTGATATAGAGCAGTACATTTAGAAGCAATGCCACTGTGTGTCTCAACGACGTGATGTTGAATAGATTATTTGCATCTCGAAAAAGGTTCTGTTGGTCATGAACATCTTTTAGTTATTGTTGAATATTTAACGAGATTTGCGCAAGCATACCCAACAAAAGAACAAAGAAGCTATTACAGCAGCAAAGCATTTGTTTGGAGATTTCTTCAAAACGGTTTGGATTGCCTTCAAGAATTATGCAAGACCAAGGGAAAGAATTTGAGAATCGCTTATTCAAAGAATTGGAATGCTATACTGGTATCGCCCAGGCCCGCACAATACTGTATCATCCTGAGACTAACGCAGCTGTGGAACGCATGAATTCTTCTCGGCTCGGTATGCTGCGAACCCTCCCTGAAAGGCAGAAAGGGTGATGGCATGAATATGTTAGCAAGCTGGTATTGCATACAATTCAACTCGTCATAAAGGTACAGGCTTTTGCCCTCACTTTCTTCTCTTTGGGCGTGATATCATGCTTGGTGTTGATGATGGCACGACCACTGTTGATCCAAATAAGTTTGTGCAGAATTGGAAATCTCAGATGGAAGAAGCATATAGAATTTCTGTCTCCAAATCAATGAAAAGAAAGGAGCAAGATATAAATCGCAGGAAAAGACCCCTCCTTTAATCGCTTTGAAAGTTGCGGATACAGTCCATGTGAAGAATACTTTGGAAAGGGGAGGTTCCGGAAAAATCAGGAGTTTTTGAGAGAAGTGCTTGTATCGGGTAAAGGAAGTTGGTGGTACAGGAAATACCATATGTACTATAGAGACGACTGAAGACCCGGTAGACTAGAAAAGTCTTCCCTAGTGTAAAAGAATTGTGAAGTTAATGCACATCAACTCAAAACGCCGAAGGGACGACTAGGAGTTTATGGCACTGCTCGTTGCTAAGCTCTACCCATCTGCACGTCGAAATTTCGACGTGCGCTGCGGGAGATTATAAGCGCGCCATAAGTACCTGCTTGCCAAAAGCTCCTAGTCTGTTCTTCAGACTGTTCCAATTACATAACATCACTTTCTGCATTGTACAGCACATCCTGACTGGGTGAATTCAAAAGAACAGACTTCTAGTCTAAAGACCCGGGAGTGAAACGAGTCCTGCATCAAAATATGATCATACCGGTGGAACCGATTGTCCTGTTTGAGTCTGCACCGTTACCTCCAAAGAAAGACTGTCGCAGAGTCACACGAGCCAGGATGAAGCTCCAAAGGCGACTTTCGGTACCAAAACTCATAATAATGATGATGACAAGCAGACCACGACGAACTGTTGGATGGATTTTTCCCGGACCAGCTTCAAGGTTTGGTTCCAGATACTTCGCTATCTTCTAATATAAAAGCAGGGGAGGCCATGGAAAAGTATCATTGTAGATCACAGTGTTCCAGTTGAATCAAGAGATGTCTTTGTCGGTGCTAGAATAGATTCGTGTACATCCACTTATCACACAACTGACGATCTTGATTCTGTCTGTTTCAAGGTAAGTCGAGCACACATTACACTGATGGTGATGAACATGTTGACCACACAAGCAATGGTGTTGTCTCTGAATCGGTAGAGATCGGCAGTGAACGCAAGCCTGACACGATTCATGCAGTCTTTGCATCGGAATCTGATGTTTCAGACAACAACAACGCTGAATCTGTGGAGATTGACAGTCAACGTGAGCCTGAAATGGGTTGTACAAGTGTCATAGCTGAACCTGACGTATCAGGTACTGAAAGTGTTGAAATCTACTGGTGACACATCCTACGATGGTATTGGCTCAGCTCGTCCAACCTTAGATAGATCTTCTTCACAAGACAAAGTTGATGATCCCAGCCTGATATCTGAGGCTTGTAGCAGAGATAATGTTGACTCAGGTGATGTGCTTGTTGGCACAGGATTGCAAGGAGATGCAATTGGAGTTGACGATCCTGCAACACGACCAGAAACTGATGCCTCATTGATTTTACCTGCAGAGCCTACCGCCCAACAAGATTCAACGGTTGATGAACAAAACAGTGGAAATGATTCTGCAAGTATTTCAGAAAATTATAGTGTGAGTGGCACGGAAAAATCGATGAAAGGAACACTGATCATCCTAATAAAGTTGAAGACTCCAGAAGTGAATACGACAATGATCATAGAAGACCTGTTCGCCACAGAAGACCACCTAAACGTTTTTCCTTTGGGGAATTCAAGGTCAATAAAGTAGAATTTGATGATACTGCCTTTCTCTACGGCAATAGACAGAGGGAAGAGGAATCAGCACTCCGACGCTTGATGAATAAAGATCAGCAGAAATACCAGCCTAGTCCACGTATATTAGCTGCTGTTCTGTCATACCAAGCGCGCTCTGCAATGAAGTTACCATCAATCTATCGTGGAAGTCAGCTCTGTAAGCAAGTCGTTATGCCAATCTTTCCCTCTAGACCTCCTGAATATGAAACCCACTGAAGAAACCCTTAGGTGGATTATCATCAATATCTGGAGAAGACATGGAGGATGGAGAGACGAGTTCTGAAGAACCATCACAAGGAGTGCAAGCAGATGACAACATCAACTGCGGAGATGATGCAATCAAGACACATGGATGTGCTATCATGATGATGGCAAGTAAGTCAGATGACATCAATCACCACTACACGCAGACAAGCAGCTTCGATCTGAATGGAAGAACCAGCTTGAATGCAGCTAGAAGGCAGTCAACTGTGCATGATGATGGAAATCCAACTTGGATGGAACCAGATCATTTGGGACGTTTCTTGTGGAATGGATGTTGTCTTCAAGACAGTGGACAAGCCTCAAATGGTCCGTGAGTATTTGATTTCATGTTCTGTGTCATCGCGTCTTATTTACTCACAAGTTTAGAAGTCAAGAGAAAGCGACTGAACTATAGGAATGGACTCACTAATAGTAGTAGTGGTGTGATTGTATCTCAGCAACTACAAACTTTGTGCACATAACTTTAAGCAGTAAATCCTTGGTCAGCTGTGTCGAGTCAAGAAGCAGACTATTTTAATCGGTTCTTCTTGGACTGTCAGTATTTCATTTCTAAAGTGATGTCGGGTTCTGCAGCAACAGGGTAACGACGTGAAATGGCGCCTACAGTCACGTTGCTGCCGGAGTTGTATGTTTACCAAAAACTTTTGTGAAGTCGAAGATTGACTTACAAGGACCCTCATGGAGTGTTTTTTGAGAAGCGGAGGGTGTCACAAGGACATTAATTTTATGTGGACTGTTTATATGTTGCATAGGGACAATTGTTATGCTATGATGTAATGCATCCGACAGATGTATGGTATGTAGTATGACAGCAATCTTGAAAAACGCACGAAGAAGAGCAACAACACGTAAACGGAAACCTGTGTTATTCTTCAGGTTTTGTCGGTATTTTATGTTACTTACTGTTTGTCTGATGTGTTCATGTTAATAACTGAAGCTCGTGCCGTGTCGTAGTTTATAATACAAATCATTAATTGGTGGTTCCTGAATATAAATGAAGATCAGGGCCAAGTGACACATCGTTAGGTGCTAAAATTGATTTTTACACAATGCGTAACTGAATAAAATCAATTTCCTTGAGTCTAATTGATCGTTGGTCAGGTTGGAACAGAGCAATGTAGGAGGCCTCTAAAGTCTTCCTATTTCTTCCATGTTTTGGTGCTGTGAGAGAATTAACCTATGAAATTTCTGTCCAGTGTGTTCAGCATGGTGCATGACAGGCTCAGTCTTATTTGTGGGATTTTCATGTTCTCTCCATCTAAAGGTCCAAAACACTACAATTTGCAAATTTTGGCTATTTATTTTAGTATGGAATACCGTTATTTCCTTATGCTCGTGGATCCTTCTGATGCATGGGACCAATTTGCTCCCTTATTTGTAGGGCAAGGTTGACTGTGATTGGCTTAAATGTTTCTCCTTGACGTGATTGATCGTCAGAGTCAAAGGATGAATTCGTACAGGTTAGGGGGCGGCTTCAATAAAATCACGTCTTTCTTCCTTTTGTGATTTGAATTCATAGAAAAAGTAAAATAGAGTTAGACTTGAGAAGAAGATGAAATTTCAATATTGACTTTATTAACAGATTCCTCGCCCTCCCACATTGCATTGATGAAAAACAGAGTGCCTTTATTTCGTGGATTTCAGTGGCATTCGTCGGAACAGTCATCCACTTAAAGGTGCTATTCCTTCTGTGAAACATGTTGCAGCAGCTTTAGAGGCAGTTTGATGTCAGTCAATCCTTATTGTGAAATGATTCCCTATTGATGACATAATGATTGCTCACTTAAAACAAGAATGTTGAAGCCACATTCTTGCTTGAAAGCTTAACAATTGATGATGTCATCATTGCTACCAGGAATTTTCAATCATTTCGTCCTTCCCATACAGATAAAGCATTGTGGCTACCAAGTTCATGTTAGTAAACTTTTAGTAGCGGTATCCACTGACTTCATCTTTGTCTTTCTCCCCACTTTAGTCCTGAGAAGTTTGAGAAGTATTAAAACAGTATTAGGAGCTGCATCACACTAAAACACAATGGTTTTTCACAGCGACAAGTACAGTGCCCATTAGAATCCTGTATTACGAGCGTATTTTGACTGCAGCTCTATTTCGAACCTCTGTCTGGGGACACATTGGGAAGGGCAATGCCACAATTGTGATCAAAATACGTATACATTGACAAGCGCAAACTATGGAATTTTCCAGTCCCCGCAAGAAAATGCCTAATGATATTATCTACAATCGCAGCCAAAAAAGTATTGGCAAAAACACAATATATGGCACCCATACGCTGTGGATGGTAAATCTGTTCAACTTCGATGTACTTCATGGGCCCCTTCCCCCAAAACAATGTTGCCAGAGGTTAGTACACTATAGTACACTATATGGCATACCCATGAAGGATGCACATGCATAAGCGGTCATGTCGAACATAGTTCCTTCCACGATCAACATTGTTTCGGGAGAAGGGGCACAAAAAAAGGTTGCGAAACGTGCTCTAGCCCTGATGATATTTAGTTGTAGTACGAAATGGACATGCAATCACACTTGTGCCAATAGTTGAAGCCACGATTGTAGATGTGAATTAAATCAAGCCTCTGGGGCTTGCTTTTGGGGGTTGCCTCCGGGGGTTGAATGATCTGGCTTTTAAGCTTTTGCAGACGAGAAGAGGGAATGACTGCCATTTCGTGCCTCTGCTCCTTTTTCGAAATTTTGTCCATTATGCCTATTTACAGCTGCCTGACGTGACTTCGAGCACGCCTAAGCTATGAAATCGGGCTAGTTTGATACTCAGTAGGTTTGTATAGCTGTGAAGTCGGTTGGTCAGGTTGACTTTGGTATGTTTTCAGAATTATGATCAGATATTTGATATTCATTGGTTTTTAAATAGGCCTTAAAATGTAAAAGGTCCATGAACTTAATGCCAAGATTGTAGAACGCGCAAGACTAAACTTTGCTTCCAATTTGTGGTTGGAGGACTCATAAAAGTCGAGACATGGACATACATGTTGACTTGGACCCAGGCCCAACTTCCTTAATGGAAGACGAAATCCCACGGTGTGATGATAGACTAGTAGATTTTGAAAAGCAGGTCGCATATTCTGGAACATTGCAAAATGGTCTCTCGAGAAATTTGTTCTGCTCAGAGCAATGGTGCTGCAGAATTGTTAGGGATTTTCAACTCCTTCT
>JAOBRC010122233.1:4112-23315 GCA_027575255.1 Scolionema suvaense | reverse complement strand
ATCTATCTATCTATCTATCTATCTATCTATCTATCTATCTATCTATCTACTTATCTATCTATCTATTTATCTATTTATATCTCTAAATGAACGCAACACCGCAAAATTACTAACAATTTTTAGAAACAAGAATACACTCTTCTTTCTTTCCTTTTCTTACTTTCTCTTTTTATCTATATGTCCTTTCTCTTTACTCATACTGCCTGCATTCATTGCCTACTCTCATTCCTCCACCTTCTCCACATTATGAGCTATTGTATAGTATAATTGTTCAATTTGTCCGCACTTTATTGTCACTTTATTGTAATTTGTTCCCGCCTCACCGCATTTAAATATTGAGCGGTCTTCACTTGTAAATATGGTGTTTTTGAGCTCAGTGTATACTCATGATGGCGGAAGTCACACTGAAACATGTCTAAAAGTTTAAAGAGTGTATTCCTGTTTCTATTTACATCTATCTTTAACTGTTGAAACTTAAATATTCGCGAAAATTGCTTCACGCAAAGCATTCAACACTAAAGATGAACTAGGAACATACGCAAGGAATACAAGTCACGAGAAAGTCACGACTATCTTTTCTGATCGTGCACCTACGAAAATAAAAATGATGTGTCAAACTTTAAATAGTATTTTCAGAGAGAATTAATACCAAATACAGAAAATTAAGCTATGTAGTGCAGCTGATGGTATTGAATGGAATGAACGACCATAGACGTCCATGGAAGGATGAAACTGCTCAAAGAGTAGCAGATCTCTATTTAATCAAAGAAAATTGGAAAGAAATGACTTGCATCCGTCTGAACAAAAAATTGGTAATTAGTAGCACCAAATTTGCATCAGCTCTCTTTCTTTATCACCAACCCACATGCTTGTTTAATTCAGTCTTTCGATGTAAACAGACGCACTGAGACGGTGGTCAAACAAACCAGAACAACGATAACAGCTGCCAATTTCAGTCACCAATAGCATCATGCTATCTGCAGATAAAACTGAAAAATATACATAGACTATAAGTATAAAATAGGTGAAAAGTCTCTGTCGGATCATCTGCAAGACGTAAGCCAAGAATCAAATATTAACCCCACTACACCCGGAAGGGGGGGGGTCTACTGGGGCCTACTTCCACGTTTTTCCTATTGCTCCGGAACCGCTAAAACAAAAGCCATGAAACGTACTGACTTTGTGGCAAATTTATCTTCGAGTATTCTTGCCGCCAAGAAAGTTTTCCCAGTACCTGCTGTCCGCTGGCGTCAGCATTTTTCTTCACTAGAATTTGGTAGAATACTGTATGATGGCATCATTTCCCGGCCCTAATCGTGTGTTTTACCCACATTTATCCCTTAGTTCTGAGTTATTACCACTATGTGCAAGTTCCCCAACGTTGTAGATGCCTGACGACTTGTGGCAATCCATTTTCAGAAGTATTTTGAAGTTTCGGAAATTTTTTGAGTTAAGGCAGGCGTCTTCAAAATATGATGACGTCAGCATAACTAATGACCACCTGCTGATGTTTTACCATCTGTAAAGTGTGCACGACGCCATGGACTATATTCCTACCAAGACTACAACCGAAGTTCTGGAAGGAGGCTTACTAGCCCCACCCCACCACCCCCCCTCCCCTGCCGGATCTGAGTAGCCAAAAAAAGCTTGGTCTGGTAGGGTGCAGACTGAAACTAAATGATAACCTACGAAAATAAAAACGACTTTATCCAAAAAGGAGGGAAGTGCACTCGTTCATGTTCTAACCATACAAAAACTTGTAGTCAAATCTTAAAAAAAAAAGCCTGAACATATTTACATGCACTCAACGTAGTTTGTTTTCAGTAACTGCGAATAATGATGTCAGGCAATGGCGTGGTTCTATCAGTTCAGCACTGACGAAATGGTTTATCCTTGCTTGGATGCAACAAACGAAAGAATGGTCCCACCAACACTGACGACGACACCAACCCAGCCGATGATATAACTCCAACCGTAATCTACATCCCCGCCCTCTTTCTTTGAGCTGAAGATTGCCAAGCCGATGATGCCACAAACAGCTAGGAAAACCAAAAGCAATATTGTCACAAACAGCTACAAAAGACAAAGAAGATAGGCATTTACAGGGCAATCTCTAAACGTTTCGGGAAAAACATTTGAGATTAGAAGCCCAACATTTCTAATTAGAGGCTTGTACACCAAGAAGGTTATAACCTCCTTAAGTACACCGAAGAATCTATAACCCTATGTCACAAATGTTTGAGTTGGGAAATACTCTATGAGGTTTGACCAGGACTTACGTGCGAAACAAAAAACTAATCCCACTCACAGCCTCTGCCCTAATCAAGTTCTCACAAGCATAGCCTTCAAGTGCAGTGCGCTTGGCATGGGCAGATCCAGGGGGACGCAACAGGAACCAATGTTCTCCTCAGATTTTTCTAAAACATTACCCGATCTTATCGCTCTATCGAACCAGGGCACGTGTTCAGAGTCGACTTTCTTCTTACCGCCGTTCTCAGTGCCTTCGACGTACATCTATGGTCTCAGGAACACCATTGTCCTGCTCGTATTCTGTACTGCAGCAGGAAACCATTGCGGGGCTACTGAATGAAATCAACAATGAGACATGCATTTCTGAGTGGCCAGATTATATCACGTGATCCCAGAACAATTATAAAGATATAAACCGAGCTTGATTGTTAAGTTAACAATAAATCTTCCAGTATTAAACAACGTTATAAACCTTGCTTGTCAAAAGTATCTGAAAAGTGATCGAAAGCATCGTGAAAAATAGCAATCGAAGATATCAGACAAGTAAGCGGGCATCAGAAAACTACGCGAAGGAATTGGAGGTGTGAACAAACGAATCAGAAAAGTAAAGGAAGGAATCAGAAAAGTGGTCGAAGGTATCAGAAAAGTAAACGAGGACATCAGCAAAAACGTACTCAGAGGTAAAAGAAAAGTGGTCGAAGGTCAGAAAAAAAGCAACTGAATAAAGGTATCAGAAAAGCGGTCGAAACTTTCAGAAACGTAACCGGGGATATCAGAAAAGGGACCAAAGGTATCAGAAAATAGGCGTAGGCAGAAGACAGATTTTTGTTCCATAAGTTTATAAGAACTAAAGGATTCGAGAAGCCAAAAGTAGAGAACATACCAAGAACGCTAAAGCTTCGATGGGAACAAGAGCTGGTTCTGTAAAAGTAGGATTTTCTATAGATTTTAATGCAGGAGACCCACAGTTTAGCTGCCAAGTATTATGTTTCGCCAGCCTAGGTCAATTTTCGGTCGAGTGAGTGCCAATACCATGACATTGGTTAACAATTGAGATATTTTCGTAAAATTTGCCTAAAAACGAGCTGAGAGCATTTCTAAGTTACATTCTGACCTACGTTAGGAACATTGAAGCCAAAAGCGGTTTGTTCTCATTAAAAAGCCATCCAATGTGTAGGTTTCCGACACGTAAATGTGAGTATGAGAAACGTTATTTTTGGTGTCAGAAGAAAATATGCAAAGGCCTCAAAAATGTGATTGTCGCTATGAAAAGAAAAAAACAAAACTCCAGGGAAAGCCAACCTTAAAATAATTAAAACTATTGTTTATGACAACATGAGTGGGTGCCGGTGACGACAAGGTGCCAAATCAAAAAGCTCTATGCTACAGTCACTATACGACTGATTTGATCATAATTACATGCCGATTTACCTATCTTGAATACATCATTTGTTTCGTTCTTATTTCTTTGAACGGCTTATTAAACGTGTAATCATAATTCGTGATGTCATTTAAATATCGTGCCCAATGTGAATATCGAGGTACATATAATTTTGCCGTTAGGTACCTCTTGAACGTCCTAGAAAGTAGAATAACTACCGTGGAATCATCGGCTCTTTGCGAATGTGTGATGGACGCCTGTCTTCATCGTTTAATGTAAATAAGTCGAAAAATGTAAAATCGCTATCCCACCACTTTTGGTACTGATATATGGGCCCCTGTCTGACGGGCACTTTTCAGCAATCTGATCGGCCGAGAGGATGTTCGTCGATATCTCACGGTCCATTCATTTTTCTAATTTGGCAGGAACATTGTTCCTAATAGCCCCAATGTGTCTGCCACGTTTGGTGTCGTTCCGATTAAAGGGGTTATTTTACATACCCGAAAAATCATCAAACTTCCTATAGTTTTTTCATTTTAGACCGGTCTCTAAAATACCCCAGCCAACCTTCTTGAGCCTCAATTAAAGTTATAATAAACTTGTTATTCTCTACCTGCCTGTCACGTTTCATAAATATTAACCCTATTCTGGTTGGGGGGGGGTAAATTCCCCCCCCCCCTAACTGTTTTTTCGTGAATAGCTGAAAATCGAGGCAAGCCGAAGGCTTGCTTTTCATTTTAATCACCTAAAATTTAGTCTTACACATCTCCTTCAAGTTTTGGGCCGCAAAATGCATCCAAAGTTGATTGACGGGTGTTTTGTGAGAGGTCATGGACACGAAAGATTTTTACGAACAAAATTTGAAAATCAGATTTTCGCTCACTTTTGATAGATTAGTACAAACTTCTTCAAACTTCAACCCCCCCCCCCCAACCTTTTAACATACATCAAATAGCCCAATCAGAATAGGGTTAATCAGGACGCATCAAAATTACCCTAACAAATGTGTCTTCGATAGGCAGCCATTATACCGTGCATCTACAGTATGTATGCCAGTGTTTGGTCACCCTTTCCGTAACCAGACAACCGGACACCTAAATTTGACCAAAACTGGTATGCAAGCTCATTAGACCCCTCTCGGTGTGTACCAAAAATTAGTCTCAGGCTGTTAGGAAAGTATCATTTTCCAGGTTCGTACCCCAGTTTTCAGCATTACCGACTAAGGGTTGAAAATAAATCGTGCCTTTGCCTTCCATCGTAGCCCCTCATCAAACAACTTCTCGTTCCTAAAAAATACCACGATATGGGAGCAACGCAAGCGTCTTTGCAGAAAAAGTTTTTTATAGAAAACTGAGCCTCAGGCAAAACAGCGTGTTTTTTAAACACGATTCGTACTTTCTCAATTAATCCTATGCACACAGAGAGGGGATGATAATGGCCCCCTAACCAAATTTTATTGAATATTTTTTTAACTACCGTAGCGAGAGTCATAAAGACTCGTGACTTTCCTAGAACTTATTCAGGAATATATTTCTGAAAAAAATGACGTCATTGTCATAGTGCGGTTACCTAAATTTGGCATGTCAAATTAAGAACATGGCTGAAAATAATACTGAAAACAAATCTTTGGAACAGTATATGATTGATGGAGTTAATGATAGAAATCTGCATTATTTTGGGCTACAATATCGGACAAAATATATTGGCACTTGGATCGAAATGAAGCAAAGTCTAATTATTTCCCCCCCCCCCACTCCCCTGGAAACAATGATGTAAAGATATCTTTCTGGCTTGCCGACTGTGTGCAGCCGTGAAAGCATCATAGTTCAGAGGGGGAGGGGAGTCAGAAAGGCAAGGTAGTCAGTTTAATGTCAATGCACAAGTATTCTGGTAATGTGGCCAAATAGTTTGTCCGAGATTGTACAATGTATTTTTATTGTAATTTTCGAAAATCGTCATTTTTGGCATTTTCCAGGCATGTGACGTCATGTTGCTGACGTGAGCAAAAATTGAGAAACGTCATCAATGAAATAATTATGCCAAATTATTTGTATAATGACATACTTTATACCTGCCAGGTTTCATAAACACAGGTTAAGGCGTTCCGAAGTTACGGTGGGGGTTTTATAATGCTCCCCCCCTGACCACCACAACCAAAATGACCCCCGTTTGGATAGGGTTAACACTTCGCATAGACTAGATAAGTCGTTTCCTTCGTTCAGAATATCACACGGCAATTCAAGCAACAAACCAGAGAAGCGGCAAACGACTAGAACATACTGGCATCTGCACGGCAGAATCCCGCCGTGAGCTTTGAACAATGAACTTGAAAAAGTTTATCAAGAATCGAAGTTTTATCAGGGGTTTCCATCACATAGAGTTTCAACAGGTGTTAGTTCGACTTCCGTTATCTTTGTTTTTATGAGAACACCCGTTTGGCTGCTCGTATTATCTTTGGATAACAATAGGAAGTGCAATGCTGAGTATGAGCGCCCAGGTATACATTTGTGCCAATGTCTTCTAGTCGTTGTCCCGTTCACTGATATCGCTGACTCGGAGTTCTTGCTACGGCTGTGTGGAGAGCATAAAGAGTGAGAAAGAAAACGACTAATTCTAGTCTACACTTCGCAGCGCTCTAAAAAGATTACTAATAAAAATCATTTCTAAAACTGATGTCAAACACGTACACCGAGTAGCCCAATAACTCAGCAGTCTCCATAGCTAGACAGTAAGGTCTGAATGTTTTAGCTAAGTTTTAAAAGAATTGGCCTATATCAGCATTTTCAGGCATATATATAGTTGGCCACCAAAATTTAGCTGCCGAATTTTCTCATGAAAAAAGAAAGTATTTTGACGTAACTTTGATCAATAAGAAAGTCCCCTTCAAAAATTAAAGATTTCTCTTTGATCTTTACGAAGCTATCTTTGCCTTTACATAAGCACTCCGGTTTGTTGACTTTGAACAACGTTTTGCTGATTTTCGGTGTCACTATTTTGATACATTTGATTACCTTTCTGATTTCCACACTTACTTTTCTGATACCTCCGATTACTTTTTTTCTGATTCCTACGTTAACGTTTTCTGATTCCAACATTCCCTTTTCTGATTCCCTGGTTTACTTTTCGGATATATTCGATTACTTTTTTGGTTCTTTTGGCAGGCATTGAGCGCTATACTATGTCCCAGTCATGTAGTACTTTTGAACGCACCTAACGATAATGGGTACCGGCAATAAACCATAAGGCTTTGCCAATAAATTTCTACAGCGGGCCATGTCGCGCACATATTCAACACAATAGCGTGCGTGAAACACAACCATATATGGTTTAAGATCGAGCTGCTTGGATAAGAGAACAATAGATTGTGCAGTCAAGCGTGACGCTATCTGTGCGAGACATGGAACTAGGCCGCACACTGCACGTTGTATGCTATCGGTCTTATCTGTTATTGGTACCGGATAAACAAGCATGTTCGTGACATAGCATACTGACTGAGGTTTCGCAGTGCGTGAGAGTGAGTGGAAGATTTTAAGCTTGTGAGCCTTATCTTAACGTCTATGCTTGAAGGTAGAGGGGCTGGTACAAAACAACCACTTATTTCCCCACAGCCCACTGCCCACTTTCCCACTGCCCATGATCCACTGCCCCACAGCCGACCGCCCCACTTCCCACCTCCCACCACCCATCGCCCAGAAACATAGGGAAGCATTAAATCAAGACCAGAATGATCTTGACGTCCATTCTCTTTTGGCCAGGTTATTTGAGATCACATTATGAGGTGACAGATGGACGGATGGATAGAACGGACTTCTTTTAGTCTTTTAGACCAAAAAATAGCCATAGTTTGTTAATGCGCTAATCAACTTGTCTGAAACTTGCATGGATTATGGGATTTATTGCATTCTCAAGCACGTAACGGTTTCGCAGACTTAGCTTCAGCTGCTTTTGCATAAATTTTGGTAAAAAAATCATGAAAACTTGCTGCTAAGGCATGTTTGAAAAATAACTCACGCAACCACCCCATGGCACCTTTAGGGAAAAAGTGCTTTGATCCATGTAAGTGTCAAAATCTGTTTCCGATGCCAAGAATGGTTTAAATAGATATTACAAGGCGCTTAGCAGATGGAAGCATTTCGTACAAATAGCTGTTCTAGAATTATTAAAGGTTTTCTCCAAAGGGGAGGGTGGTGCCATCTCTCCACGTCTTCATTAGTAAAATCAAGGCAAAAATCTGTTATTGATGGAATCAAATGGACAATGTGATTCATTTTACGAAGGGTTGCTACCTTTAATGATGCTGTTAACCGTCGGAAAACATTTCTGCCATTTGATCTCAACTGCACATTACCGCTAACCAGTGAATTTTCCAAAATTTGTTCCTTTTGTATCTTTTTCTGAGACCAGGTGGCAAGTTTTTGACAGAGTTAAAAGGGAGATGCAAGCTGCATACCACTTGCTATGAAGCGGTAAACAAAACTGGGAAAAACTGATATTTTTTATTGTCTACGAGCTCTAAGGCCCGCTCAGTTATATTTTCCTGGACAAATAGTACATGGTTCGAAAGGTCATAACAGGGTCTACAAAACGGTGTCGGCGTTTACTACATAATTGCCTTAATCAAAAGTTATGAACGATTTAACTTGAAACCATCATAGGAATTTCAGGAATGTAAGCGCATAGCTCAAGAACGGACGAAAATCTCGCAAATTGCCGACATGGTTTTGAAGCTTCATCTTCGGCGGTTCGTATGAGCTAAGTGCTGTGAGACAACATTAAACATGGGGGGGACTTAGAGCTCCGCAAAGAAGTATGGCCAGTTGTCCTATTGTTTCTTTTGTTTACCGGGAGGAGGTGGCTATATTAGTCGGAAGTTATAGAAAATGAACCAGGTGCATAATGTTCATGTATTTATCGCTATATGATGTCATAGAGCCTTGTCTGAAATGAATAACAGGCTCAAGAAAAAAATGTACTCAGAGGGTTATAAGTATCATTAACCTTTTATCACTTTGTTTTTCTGTGAAATAAGTTTGATTTTATCTCTGGTCTTGATTTTATCCTTCAGCAAGGTAAGTGATACTTCTGGGTTGTGGGCAGTGGGAAATGGGGCAGTGGACGGTGGGAAGTGGGCGGCGGGCGGTGGGGAAGTGGGGGGGTGGGGAAGTGGGGTGGTGTGCGATCGGGAAGTGAGAGGTTGTTTTGTGCCAGCCCAAGGGTAGAGTTACGATGGGTGAACTGCGCCTGCATCATAAAAACGACAGAATATTCGCCACCTGCCAATGGAAATGTCAAGAAAACGTTATTAGGGTCTTAGTCATATCGGACGAAAATGTTCGGCCTATACGCAGGAGAATTCGATTACTGCAGGAGATACTCCTCCCGCCTATTTTTCTGGATCCGCCCATTCTTGGTTCGTGAAACAGGTTACTTGAATTTCGAAGTTTATTCTCTCCTCTGAATCGAAGTATTAAGAGGAGCAGTATGTCATATTCCGAACACTGGTAGCTATTATTTGTTGGTTAGGATAGGGAATGGGTGCAGATTGAAACAAGCAGAAAACTTTGACATTTTTGTGGGCCTTTATGACTTCGAATCGTATTTTTGCTTGCTTGCTTGCTTGCTTGGAACCAAGGCCCTTTTTGTTGCTGGATCTCAACTAAGTGGTTGACCACAGATGTGCTCAGTGCTGTGCCACAATTCCTACTACAAGCGCTGATTTTTTTATGACAGTCACTGCAGAAACTATTTAACTTCTATAATTCCATGGCCTTGATATGTCAACTGTAAGTACCCATTATTGACAAATTTTCGAAAAGTGAGGGTGATCAAACATTGAGGTGTGTCCCTCTCCTTCATAATCCTGTCAGATCTCCTGAGACTGATAATACCATTAGTCCTTCGCTTAAGGGAGACTGAATGCTGTAATTTCCGCATGTTTCAATATATTTTGTCCAAGATGGTAGACAGTCGCTCTTAAATAGTCAACTCGGAAAAGTCATGTTCAACCTATCCAATCAGAAATAGTCCCTGTGAGGGGGATGGATTCAAAAGTTAGCAACATACTATCACGGAAGCCGATATTTTGTGAGGTTAAAGCATTAATTACCTCTCCTTGACAATTTCCATCACCTTCACACTTCTATCATGTCAGTTTTGACAGCAGTGGAAATTGAACTTGTTGTTTTAAAATACTATCAAAAGTCAAATTCGTCCAAAAAAAAGAAAAAATAATAATTAAAATCTAAGGCTCAGTATTATATTATATCACTAACCTGCAACAGTGAAAGCCACGGTTGTCAGTATTCCTGGGAACTTTTCGGTAACAAGAGACAGAATGGCACCAATAACTGCACCGATTGCTGCTAACACTGCTAGAATGCTGAAAGCTCGGACAGCTTTGTACCAATCTGCACATAAGAGAGAGAAGTGACAACCTGAGATAAGTTATACCGATATATACCGATCTAAAATGATCTTCTTCCTGCTGATAGATCTTGCAAAACCATGAATACTGGTTTTTATTTGAATAAAAAAGCTTAAGTGGTTCTTCTTCAATGTTGCTTCAAAGTTCGATATTTTTCACTGTTCCTGTGCTTCTCAATTCAGCTCATCAATGACGTCATCTAAGACCGTTTCTAAGGTTGGTGGCTTTCCGTAGCAACTCCACATTTCAAGATTTTGTGTAAACGTTAAAAGAAACGTTTTGGACGAGATCTACTAATGACTGCAATTAAGAGCAATTTGACAAGTAAGATCGGATAATTGCACTTGGTCTGACCATGCGTCATGCATAATTAGCATTCAGAATGAAAATGGTAGCAAGTCAAATTTCTCCCAGACTTTAAAAGGAGATATCTTCGGAACATCTTTTTTCATGAAATAAAAAGCTTCGGTAATGTTTTTGAAGGCTCTATTATTATGCCAAAAATGATTTTAGACTGGTATATTGCTTTAAGTGATCAGTGATGTGTGATTGGCTGAATTGTGTGTGAGTGATCGCTGATTGGTTAAAATGTTGGAAGTGATAAATCCTGGACACACAAAATATTCAGACGATTATCGCGATTAATGCGAATACAATGAATGCGATTAAATTTCGGGAATATTTTCTGAATTGCACATAAAGTTAATTCCCTCCATACCCACTGATACTTGCAGACTTTTTGCGTTAATCGTGGTAAGGATAGTATGAATACCTCTCAGAAAGATGGCGTCCAAGAAAAAAAAGATTCTATTTGAAGAAGTGTGGTAATAAACGACGGCGTTTTGGGGTGCGAGCTATCTTCAAAAGCAAAACATTTAGCGAATGTCAGACTTTTCCGCAAGAATTATGACCAAGAGATAGAGAATTTCACTTCATGCGAGTGAGGACCATTTCTTGTGCTTTATTGTGCGGAAACGTCAGGGGGGATATGAGAAGGGGAATGGAAATTCGTTTTCATTTTTATACGTGCAGTGTGTGTGTGTGTTTCACGTTCTGCTACGTTCCTTGATATGGACATCAGGATAGATCAGGGAAAGTTAGAAACGAAGTTACATTTTTGATGTCTGTGTGTAGGGGGGGGGGCTTGGGGTGATAGGGAGGGAACGGTGATTATCATATAATGACCGGTACCTTGCCCTCTGAAAGTTTTCGATCATTTGTCAATAGCGTTGTGTTTGTGTTTGCATCGTAGTGAAATGTAACATTTATTTATCATAAGCATTATGTCCAAATTTGAGCTCATTTGGATTAGCCATTCAAAAGATATGGAATGTTTTCTGAAGTAGTCTGACAACATTTCGATGCCAGTTCTCTTGTTATCAATTTGAAAGAAAATCGTCTGGCGGGTACCAGACTTTAGATGATCGACGGTAGTGAATTAGTAGCTCTAAACTCTTTCTCTATCACCCATCAAGCCATTCAGTCCAAGTTTACAGAAATCCACATGACACATTATTGCAAATGGCTAGCACGTAATGGTAGCGATCGCTGCTCTCCTCCCTGCAGATTTCTTGCAGTAGACTACCATCCATCTAGGACGATAAATGAGCAAGTTCTGTCAAAAGCACTTCGAAATGAAGAAATTTCCCAGAAACTTTTGTAGAAACGTGTTTTCATTTATCTTTCTACGCCAAATACAAGGCATAAATCCTACAAAGAACATTTTGGTGTTTTAATAGATGGTAGCTGGGACTCAACGAGTTACTTATGAAACTCTAAAGAATAGTAGCTATCACGATTTGTATTACCATAATAGAACAGGAAAACAAATTACTTACCTGCTAGACCATCGTTACTAATTGTGACACATGTGGATGATGAACCACCTGACGTGCAGGATTTCCACAAACCTCTTTCCCTCGAAATTTTGACACCGAAAGCAGTTGTATCGGAGGTGAGCCATGCGTTACCTCCACAAGATGCAGCCAAAAAGATGATGGCCAGAACGCCAACAATAACCGTCGCCAATTTCAACGGATTCATTGTCCTAAAAACAGACACAAAGATATGCGATGTTCTGTGGATAAGGTTTTTTTAACACGCTGAAGATTAAAAAGACTCAAACAGCAACCACCCGGAAGCCGATTTCACAAGAATATAACTTTGCTCACTGAAACTATGTTTTCTGAATATCAAATATGTAGTTTTTAGACTTTAAATTATGTTTTTTGTCAGAACCAGAAAATTTGAGCTGAGCCGCACTGTTCTTAATTGTTTTCTGATTTTCAGTTTCGATTGATCATAACCCTACTTATAGCGGGCTTTTGTTTGGCTAGTGTACTACCGCGAGGGGTGGGTGGTGCGGGGTAAGGAGGGCGGATTCCACTACCTTCTCTGATGTACCAGCTAACCCTAGTTGTTTGGGGGCAGGGGCAAGTTGCCCCCCAGTAGTGTTTTTGTGCCAATAACATCTGGAGGCTTCACTCTGGAGTAATGACATTTGACGACTTTTAAAACACATTTGCACAACAAATAAGGTTCATTGAATAATTGGTTCCTAAGATATCACAATTTTCTGATATGCGATATGCGAGCCAAAATTGACCAATTTTGAGGCAGATTTATAGAAAAACTTTTTTTCTGCAATAATTTGAAAAATTGGGTCTGATAACAAGATTTACATTCATAATAGGTTATTTACACTATTGGGAACATTTTAGATCAATCAGAATAAGTTTTTAAGGATTTTAAAATTTTGCATAATTAATGAGTGAAATTCCCACCTGACGGTAGTTATGTTGAAGTCAGCGTTAATTACGCAATAATTATTCACAAATCTATGCATATTTTCGACATCAATAGTTGCCCTGTAAGTACGTGCTATGGGTGCGGCTGTTATGGTTTTTGAGTAACGTACGAGGCTGGTGGGGGGGGGATTTTTTGCCCCCTTCCAAATATATACTGTACCTTGGAACAATCTTTTAGGAGTACAATCAACAAAAATGGGGCTTTGGGAGTTCCTAGAAGCGTCGCAGCTTCAACGTTTGTAAAATACAAAGTCAATTTTGTCTCGTTTGAATGAAAAATCGTCCCTGAGAAGTTTTGCCACCCGCAACATGTCTTGCAACAGGGCATTGCTCACAAAGTCGCACGTCTTTTAAATTAGACTTTAGGAGTACAATAAAACTTAAATGGTGATACCAAAAGGTATGGTTGAGGCACAGCAAGAGGTTTAAGTGAAAGATTGGTCAGAACTTTGACATATTTTTTCGTATTCTTGGACCGAAAGCCCTTGGTGGGCAAAATCGACTCACTACCGGGAAATGAAACTTGTGCTGTTGCATTTAGTATAAAAAGCTACAAAAAGTCACAAAGAACGGGCTTAAAATGTGCAGCTAAAAACTTCTACATCGACCAATGTGCGAAAGTGGCGGAATCCTCCACCCGGTATGAGTAGGGTTAATTTCTTCTTCTGTCAAAGACAATTAATGCTTGTTTGGAAGTGCAACCATGTCTAACATAGAATTATTTTAGAACCCGAAAGATGCACATGTGTGTTCTGGATATAGGGTCACCTTTAGCGCGCAATAGTTAGTTGCTCTAGCAACATATGGTTTACGAGTTATGGCCTTCTAAACGTGTCAAAAAAGACAAAAATTGCTTGGTGGCTTTTTCAGGGATTGCGGAGTCTAAGGGTTAAGGAAATGACCTATAAAAAAAAGTTGCTGGTATTTGACGTCATCACAGATAAAGTCTATGTTTCATCCCAAAATGATATTACCTTTTACTATAAACTATTGCCGCTGTTTTCAAATTTTGGGATAAAGATCGGCTTCGGTTTGCTCAAAACGCCATTTAGGTTCTGTGATTTGGCTAGCCCCCATTTAGGGATAGGTGTATAACCTCCTCCACCTATCACCCGATCGGGTAGCCAAAATAACTACAAATTTTGCATGGGAAATCCTTAGGCCGAACAAATGTTAATTCTCGTTAGGGCAAGAAGTTCTCTAAAATTTGCTCCCTCTAAGAAATAGCATAATGTTACCGTATCAATTTTTCGCTTCATTTTTACCGTTTTAACCGAGATCACAAAATATATAAGCTATAGACGTGACTTAACCCTACAGTATATTTACCCCAAGTGGCGTTTGGTAACAAATTTGTTGATTTTTCCCAAAATGTATTGCGGAATCTTTTAAAACAACTACATTGTGATAACTGCCCTGCCATCATTTTTGAGCTGCAGCAAAGTTCTGGAAGGCAGTTATGGCGTAAAAATGAGGCGAAACTGACGAAAAAGAACAAAAGTTGACGTTTTTGAGACGAGGAGACCTTAAAAGCGCTCAAAGTCCAAGGACATCACTCAAGCATCGATAGAAATTGTATTCGTAAAATTCAAACGAAATTCAAATTCAAAATTTGCATGAAAATTTGTAAAAAAAGTATACCCTATATATGACGACATCATTTTTTTTTTTTTCATTTCTTTGTTTCTTAGATAATACCAATCATCCTGCCAAGTTTTGTGTCTCTAGCTGACTTCCTCGCATAGATCATATAGCGGACTGGGGAGGGAGGACGGAGTTCACTTTGATAACTCACTGCGTTATCTAAGCACAATTGTTTGTTTCCAGAATCTTAAATTAACGTTGTAATTATTTTGACATCAAACTATTTTCTGTCCTTGATCACTTGAGGCATGTATTTGATTCTGTATTTGAATGTTGAACCTCTCTTGCATGAGATCAGGGAAGATAGAAATAGAGCATTCTGAATGTGATGTACAGCAAACTAGGAAGGTAAATGTACAGCAAACTAGGAAGGTAAATGTACAGCAAACTAGGAAGGTAAATGTACAGCAAACTAGGAAGTTAAATGTACAACAAACTAGGAAGTGCTTCAAGAGCTCCTTGCATGGGTCTAGCAACTTCTGTCTACAGTCTCAGTGCAGTTTGTAGAAACGGAATTCCATGCCCTTCGTTCTCTAAATTACCAAAAGCTGAAAAATCCCAAATCACGCCCAAAAGCTAGTCCTACCACACCCTGCAGCTACCTTAAAAATGCCAAAACATGATTTTTCAAAGTTAGACATGGTAAGTCTCTAAAGCAATAATTCCTCCCCCCGGCCGGATTTATTCGTTGAACAGAACATTTACAACGCGCAAATGTGCCAATATAATTATTAAGACCAAAATTGTCGGAAGTTAGAAGTGACTACAGCCAACTAGGAAGTTAGAATTGGTCTGGGTTAATAGGGTGCTTCTATTGAATTTCACGCTTTCTAAGTAAGGCTTCAACGTTCTTAACTCAGGTCAGAACTAAACGATAAACGTTCTTAACTTGTTCTTAGGTACACTTTTCGGAAAATCTCTATAGTTACCAAATATCCTGTTTTGGTACTTAATTGGCTGAAAATTAGCTTGAACTGGCAAAAGATAGTACTTGTCTAGGTAAGTAGTGGGTCTTTTGCAGTGAAATCCTTCTTTCGCGGAAAAAAATTTCCAAGTCGAAGCCTTAAGTGTTCTTAACTTTTGCTTCACCAAAGCCTTACGCTGTTACGAACTTTGTTCTTATAAATCAAAAAACGTCTAGAACAATAAAGGTTTTTTCGGTTGTCAATCATTTAAGAAGATTCAGAAAGATGGCAGAAGAAATTTACCGCGGGTACCATCTGCGCGTGGCACACCCATTTAGGTTGGTGATTTGACATAACCGGGGGGGGGGGGGGGGTAAATTTGCCTGCGGGCCCCTCAATCGAACCAAAAAAAATATTTTTTTTCTTTTGTACCCTAGATATATTAAACAACTTCTTCTTGATCGTTTAACACCAAAAACAGCATCCAAAACTCAATTAGTGTGAGGAAAATGGGAGAGAAAGTTTTAGCACTACATTTTCTACTTTTTCCAGTTTCGTCGAAAGCTGAGAATCACCTCACATCAATCTAAGTGATCTAGAACTTGTAATATAAACTCCTAACAACTAGAAACGGTTTCAATGCCACGTATACACTCCAAAGAATACGTTTGCTGAGCTTTGTGATTATTGGGGAATTTTTTCCCTTTTTAGGGGGCAATTTTGAGCACTGATTATTTGAAGAGCTGCAAAAGCTGATCCAAAAGCCAAAATTACTGCACAATCGTAACACAGCTACTTCTGATAAGTGAGCTGATAACAAATGCATCTTGAAGCAGTAGATACAAATACCGAACGGCACGTACTAATCAAAAACTAAACTTTCAAAGAGTCACCAAAAGCTCGCAACAACTTGCACGTCTGTTCAACTGAATCTGCCGTGAGTAACACATCTAACTCTAACGCCCAACTTCCACACAAAATTAGATGCGCAGCGAATTGTGGGATTGATCAGGTTTCGGACGGGGGTTAGAGTATTCAGGAATTTCTTACTAATCAGATCAGACCAGTAAGACAAAAACTTGCCTGTGGTGATCACTGATCAGCTGGGATGGGAAGCGCAGCCCTCAAGCTGATTCTTAGCTTGCAACACAATGTAACTGAACAGAAGGCTCTAAAGACAGGTAATCCTAAAATGTCTGAGCAATATCTAAATACGTGATCATGAATTTGGTTTAAACCCCAGGGCGTAATCGACCTGTAAAGTGACGGGGACCTAAACGGACCCCACATTGAAAGTCACGCCGAGTTCAATGACACATTGTGAAATACTGATGACGAGCTCTTAGTCGTCAAAACTTTGAGGTCCAGTCAAACTTTTGTGCGAAGTTTAACCCTATCACAGGCGGGCTTTTTTTGAGTTATCAGAAGCGGGGGCGGGGGCTTTTTGCCCCCTCCCCGTCCTAATTTTCATACCAGGGTACCTACGAAGCTAAAACTTGGTAGTGAGTTCCCTTTACTCTAAAAGACTCCACAAAATTAGGCAGAATTGTTTCTCTCCCCAGGCTACTTGAGATAAGACGTCATGAGTAACCACGTTGCAAAACAGCTCTTGTTTTGCCCGACTTTGCCCAAAATCACGTTTTTGCCCGTAAAAACCCCAAATTGGGGTCACATTTGCTGAAATTTCTTTTATTGGGTTCGTTTTATACTTTTTGCATAGCATTTTTAGAATTAAAATAATATCCCAGAAGTTTAATGTGTTTTTTTTGAGTTCCAAATTTTCTGAGATTTTCGACCCCTTTTTGAAAATTGGCTCAAATCACGTGACCCGTCGACCAAAAATTTTTCAAACTTGGTCAGAATACGTATCATTAAATTTTGGAAAGGTACTGTAGAGCTTGGCCACCAAAACGTTGCCAAAAAACAGTTATGTTAGGATATCTGACAGGGGGCCCAAAAAGCCCCCCTCCCCCCACCTGAGATAGGGTTAAGTACACATTGGTAAAATTTACCTTTCCACTTTAAAGACCTGTCTTTCTTCATATGTTTTGGTTCTTTTTGTGCAACATGAGACAAAAAGTAGACCAGTGGTTAGGGATCCACCTATAGTGGCCACTCGTCTCTGCATGTCAAATACTAAATCAACCTCTCTCCCCCTCCGCCAAATGGAGGTTGAGGTCAAATGCGATGAAAGTCTGCCTTATTAAAAGCGATACGTTTTTACTGCGTTTATTGACTCGAATCAAGAAGATCGAAAATTGCTCAAATTTGAACATGATCAAAATATTCAAAGTAAAACAAGCTTCGGGAGTACAAGGACAGATACGAAAGCCAGTTATAGATTTGCTAGATTAAGCCAATTGAGAACAAGTGCATCTCCTACATTTGGGCTTCATTTTGTTACGATCTTGACCGTAAGGTTTTATTATTACAGTCACGGATAGCTCTAGTAGCGGCTATAAAGTCAAGAAAGTAGGAAAAAGATTTCCAGTCAAGACTAAATACTCCAGAACGACTGGATCAAAGCGTAAACCATCAAACTTTAAAAAAAAGAAAGCTTATTTGTACTCGTCACGGTGCTCTTTTGCTCTCAGATCTGTTCTGCCACTCCCGGCTCAATTGCAAAAACGGGGCTCGTTAAAAGGCGTTACTTCCATATACGACTATAGATATCAACACCAATTTTGTTTTAACAGAAAGCTAGATAAATTCGTGGACACGTCAACAAAAACCAAGCCATTCCACCTCCCCCCCCCCCCCATACTCTCTAGGATAAGAAATTGAGGGGCCTCACAACAGTTTTTAATAGGTTTATGATAAAAACTCTTTTGAATTTTCATCCACGCACATTCATATCTTCCACGCACTCCACAGGTAAATCTTCGACACATTCATTAGGTCATCTTCTACCCAATCACATGCATAGCTTCCACCCACTCATAGGCCATCTTCCACCTAATCACAGGCATATTTTGTACCATCTCACATGCGATCTTCCACCCACTCACAGATATATCTTCTACGCATTCATAGGTCATGTTGCAACCACTCACTAGCCTTCGTACAAGACTCTTCACGATTTTGATAATGGTATAGGGTCTTTGCATCAGAGCGCGATTTGCTGTCTAGCCGTTTACTAATTATTCCCTGCTAGCTCATATTCAGCTGACTAGACGCATTATCAGCATAATTTTCTCGTGTTCGCCCAATCTGTTACATCTGCCTAATAAATTATGCATCAAATCGTGCATGTGTCAACATTCACATAAAACAAAACAAACCAAGCGCCGATGCAAAGACCCTACACTATCTCTCAATAGTTGGATCTTGTACGAAGCCTATCCCACTCATAGGGATATCTTCCACGCACTCAGAGGCCATCACCCGGCAACTCTGAAGGGCGGGTGAAAGATGGCCTGTGGGCGGAAGATATACATGTGGGTGAGTGGAAGATGATCTGTAAGTGAATGGAATATGACCTGTGAATGAGTGGAGGATATGCAAGTGAGTTTGAGGAGGCAATGCCAGTGAGTAGATGGAAGATGGCATTTTGCCAGTGAGTTCGTGAAAGGTGACCTATGATTATGTGAAAGATATACCTGTGAGTAGGTTGGAGAGGGCCTTTGAGTGTTTGGAAAATATGCCAGTGATTTGGTGCAGTAGGGATTGGGAGTACGTGGAAGATGTCCAATGAGTGGGTTGAAGGTATGCTTCATGAGTGGATTGAATATATGCTTCATGAGTGGATTGAATGTATGCTTCGTGAGTGGATTGAATGTATGCTTCGTGAGT
>JAOBRC010121122.1:0-15450 GCA_027575255.1 Scolionema suvaense | reverse complement strand
AATCCCTGAATTCTGATTGGTGCACACTAACATCATGACTCACTCTAATTCAATCAGAGATGACTTCAAAGCAATTGCTTTATAATGCACGTGCGCACAATAGTGATTGCAATAAGAAGCGGTTTGATTGGTTGAAATGGACAATCTGCCTCGCAACTTGGCCCCAAGTTACGTTAAGCCCAATTTGAAACAAAACAAACAATGCCCACTGTTTTGTACAACAATATGACTTATTGTTAAGATACCTCTTCCCCTCCTCCCCTTCCCCTTCAGTAGAGAACGGACACAAAGGAAAACCTGACAGCTACCTGCTCGACTTGAATTGCTACCGGCAGCAAATCGTAAACCCTTGCATATGAATTAGAAAACAACCTACCTTTTTGTCAATGTGTTCTATGATAGCTTCTATATTTTTGTGTTCTCGGATTAAGTTAATAGCTTTCACAGGGCCAATACCTAAGGAAACAGTATGTTAAAAAAAACGATGCATAGCCTTATAATATGAAAAAACCTACCTGAGCCGGCAGGAAATATGAAAGGATACAACTACAGAACAGTAACAACCTAAAATCAAGTGAGCATTGCTTTCCAATGCATTTCAGGAAGTATTCTAAAAACTTAACACAATCTTTGTCTGGTGATGATCCTAGTATGTCCTGAACTCGAGATTTTTCAGAAAATTAACCACAGATTTCAAATTTGTTCACCATTCCTTAGAAACATATGACCTTCTAGAGTAACTTTCATAATGTTGCTTGCCATAAGCAGTCTTTTTCAGGTTGCAAATACGATCAATTGATCGCTCTATTAGTTTCAAACACAGTTCACACCATGAAAATAACACAGTTTTGAAGAGATCATCAATGCCTTCCAAAGCTTTTCTTTTTTTGATAAAAAATTGCTAAGTTCAGAGAATGTTTTTTAACATCTTCAAAGTCAAACATACGTAAAAGTGAAGTTGACAAAAACTTACGATAATGTTGAAATATTTTGATGAAAACCACTACTCCTGCCCATTATATACTTTTTGGTGCAGAAGAGAAAAGGGAGTCAGAAAAGAAAGACGAGTCACAATTTTGCAGCTTAGAAATCACAGGAGCGGTTGAAATAAGGGGTACCGGCGGACGTCCAAGTAAGTAGCAGCTCCGAGTTGTCACTGGCTTTCCTGGAAGCAGCTCAAATTCAAATTTCTACTTTGGTCCAAAGTTGTAAAAAGCTTACTTTCCAATTTGCGCGCCAATTTGTCAAGTATTTTGTTCAGAGCAGTAGATGACAACACACATAAGAAATAAAGTGAAAAATAGCCACTACACTGACCTTTGATGGAGTCGCAATAATCACAACCGAGAAGAATGCAGAGATCAACAAACTAAACCAAACATAAAATAAATTGAGTCGAGAACAAGCATTAATAAAACTTTAATCAAAAAGAATTACACTACAATAAATATTTTCAATCAGAAGGCACCATTAATGACCACGTAAATCACTCTACCCTAATATGCAATCACTCAAACAATCACTCAAACATCAATAAAGTCAACAAGTCATCAATCCTAAAAGGAGAATGCATCCGAACGCAATAAGGTGGAAATAAATTTTTGAGGATCAGCAAATTTGAACTGAGACTTGTTATTCATAATTTTTTCTGAATTCAGGCATCCCTTGTTATTGATTTGTTCTTATCTTACCAGAAAATCCACTACCCACAGACAACTTCAGATAAAATAAAATAGACACAATTCCGAAAACATTTTTGTTTTGAATTCAAAACTAGACAACAAAAGAGACTCTCTGCATCAGAAGTTTCGACCACTATTCCAGTGTCATTTCATTTTACCAGAAAATATTGGCTTGAAATGCAATGATCAGTCAAAACAAGAAGTCAAGGAAATGTTATTTCAATCCTCATTAACACTTACACCGACCTCACAAAAATTGAACGTCTTCGTGCAGCTCTTCTTAACTTGTGATGAAGCTCAGCTTGGCATTATTCCCAAACTATTCTTAATTTCTAAGCAATTTTGATCCTTGTATTCTTATAAAAACATTAGTTCTTATAAAACAATTGCGTAGGCTAAAACTGCTCTAGAATCTATCAGGGTTACGGCACGATATTTTGGAAAAGATTTTTTGTTGCCAATTTTTTTCCCTGGAGCTAATACATGGAGGTTCCTTTACGAATAGCAGGTATCTACTGGACCAGACAAAAATCACGTAGATGCTGCATTGGTGCTGCAGCAGGAACTTATGCTCATAATACTAATTGATGAGGAAACAAAAACTTTAACTCCTAAAAGTAAAATCAAATTTTTTTTTGCAGAATAGAAACACCTGTGGCAACCATCCCTATGAACACCTGTAGCAACTAACCTCTTCTCTAGACAGCTCTAGCTCAGACAACACCTTTTCATAGTGGAACTCCTGGATTGGCATCTTTCTACAACAAAACATGAAAGGCTGTAAATGACAATGTACTTCACTCATTCATTCTGTTTGCCATAAAGAAGTCAATACAATATCAATAGAGCAACACCAGCCAGGCCTTAATTTAGCATTTATTTGCATGCGATTATCGCACCCAATGCCCTCAAAATCTGTAAAATAAATGCCCTTTTCTTTTAAATTTTTCTCTATTTGTGCCAATTTGTGATGATTGCGATTTCAAAAGTGCCCTCTTCAGGAAAGAACGCACGCTGCCCTAACAAGCTG
The DNA here is from genome assembly GCA_027575255.1 of Scolionema suvaense. Lineage (NCBI taxonomy): Eukaryota > Metazoa > Cnidaria > Hydrozoa > Limnomedusae > Olindiidae > Scolionema > Scolionema suvaense. The sequence continues at coordinate 12,738 of JAOBRC010121122.1, read as the reverse complement.
TAATATGCCCTGTCGGCATAATAGGAAGCAATCTTTTAAATTGGTTTTCAGCCATACAAAGAGTAGGCAGTACAACATGGCCTAATGATATAATTGCCAACACTAGAGCAATAAACCTTCTGTGAGTTCCCTAAAACCAGAAGACACATTTGGTTAGAAAACAACATTTTTTCACACTTCGCTCCACTTTCACTTGACATCAATTTTTCATCATAAATCATGGCTGCTCTTCAACACTTATACGGGGCATTTACAAAAAGTACAGCCTGCAGAAAACTCACTAGTTTGAAGCTAACACATCGACGAAAAATCTTTTCATAAAGTAGATTACTACCTAGCCCAAATTGTTATGTGATTGGTTTGAAAATCAAAATTGTATATATAGAAGGAGTAAGTGCCCTAAACTCACTGAACCTCCACAAGCTCCATTTTATTCAGGAATAATAACTTCGAAATAGACGCAATTCTACAGCCCAGGTAGAAGTTAATGGCGTAATTACCCCTCAAAAATTTTAAACGAACGAGGTCATTAACTCCAATAATTCCCTTTGCACAGAAATATATGGCATAAAAAAACAAAGCTGTAGCAGCAGCAGCAGCAGCAGCAGCAACAAAATGATATTCATAATTACCCGCAAAGCAAAGAGAACCTAACCTCGCTTCACTGAAAGTTAGATGGCGGAGGAGGACATTGGTTCCAAATGTAAGCGAGTCCATATCTTCAGTAGCTGTAGCATAAACCTGAAAGTAGGACGGAAAGTGGCTTTAGCCCATCTGATTTAGTCCATCTAGTCCTCTGACCAGGAAAATATCAGAGCATCCGCTTTTCCAAAAAGGCCATGCAAAAGCAGGGTTGTAGAGTGGAGATCTGATTTCATGGAAAACTTATGACAGATCAAAATTCTGATAGAGCCAAAATTCTGCAGGTCAGCTGAAAATTTTTGTCGAACCTGGCGATGTGTTAGTTAAACCAGGTCATACAAAAATTTGAGACAAACAAAACGAAACAAAAGGCTAATGTTGACGTTGATTGAGTTTAACATATTAATTAAAGGCTGCTAGAAGATGCTATTAAGGGAGATACAGTCAGTACAATTCCAAATTATATAATTTAAGTCTGTAAGTCCGGCTAAGTCAAATGGGGGCTACAAATGGGTATGTCTATGGGAGCGTATGATTTAATTGGATTCATCGTAAATGGGATTATATTATGCAGAAAATTCATTTGTGTGGAATTGTCTGCTCAGTTTGGGTACAGTCATAGTACCATATTACAAAAAGAATCAATTCTATGGTGAACAAATCACAGAATTCATGGTCTCCAGCAATTTGAACATTCAATCAATGTGGCACATCGCACAGTAAATAAAAAGATACACATTCCACAGATGGCCCATAGCAACCATAACAGAAGAAAACATAATAGTAATACCTTCTGATGCTCATCGCAAAACAACCTAATAGCAACAACTACTACTTATGCTCCAGCAATATACAATCACATCTAATAAAACCAAGATTCATACCAAAAAATTACAAAGAGGTGACGAACAGACCTTGAAATATTACCACAACATCATACAACAACCGTTTTGCACCAATTGCACCAAGTCGCCAACAAGGTAAACAATAGTTTTTTCATCACATACGACACTAGGTACATAACACAACTAAAATTGCTTTTCAATTTTACACCAAGATCTTGACCTTCACAATGTTCCGGAACGTCTTCAAGATGACCACTTTTCACAAAAAATAGGCCCACCGAAATAGACGATAGTTTTCTCAGATATCAAAGATAGTCCACAACATAACCACATATGCTACTAACATTTATAACAAAAATTTCAAATGAATGAAAGAATGAATGGATCTTCAAATATTCCCAGAACCTTCTAGGGAATCATTTTCTGTGCCACACTCGAAGGGCAATATGTGTAATGTGGTCAACAATAATGAAGTACATACAAAGTTATCACATCAACCAACTTCTCTCGGTCAGAAATATTTCCTGGTCTTCTTCTCTGATCATAATATCACTTGTGTACTGGACTCTCACTTTAGTGGAAGAGTCCTATAAGATGGTTATTAGATAGGTTTGCTTGCACATTCAGAATAACCCCTTCACGCCTGCACCTATGAACAGTTTTTTGAAGATGTAGGTTTAGGTGTTTTCCCACTACTATAATGCCATAGATTCGTGTTCTGAACAAAAATTCTAGCATTTAAAACTCCTCTTGTGTTTTTTACCTGTGAACATATGTTGACAACAGGCTTTTACCTAGCAAATTTGTAAATTTTGGAAAAATTCCTGTTGCCATGCTACCTAGGAAAAGCATGTGGAATGGTAAAATACTCCAATTTGAATAAATCTGAGTAAATATGAGGTCGAATGTTAGATTTATGAAGCACAAAATCCCTTTGAAAGCTCCAAATAACGACTTTGAAAAACATGTCGTCGTATGTTGACATCAGGCTCTAACTCTACTAATGAACATATTAAGATACATGACAGACCATCTACATAAAGCATGAGAAGTGTTCTAATAGCAAATTCCATAATAACTTTAGTCGCTCGTTGCAGTTAGAACGTGCAAAAACACAATGAACATCCTATTTGACCTCATTTAAAATGTGTCAACATATGTCTGCACCAGGCGCGAAGGGGATAAATTGCTTAGTTGCACGGACCTACCTTTCCACCTTTAACCAACTCAGCACACTGAGCTTCTGCTTCACATGGAGCCTGGAACAGAAAAAGATATCATTACACACAGTACGAACAAACTGTTTCTCCATCAGATAAATTTCCTCATGCACCTCTGTTGATGCCCCTACATATCCCACTACTGAGGTACAAATTCCTTTTTCTGAGATACATCCTTGATTTTACAGTTCAGTCATCCTCCATAGAGGATACCAAACCATACACTACAGAAATCACGAACACCTAACTCACGACACACCACAATTATACTCTCAACTATTCCTGTTACCTAGAAGTGACGAATTACAGAACTTACATCAAGAAACGGTACTCCCATCAGCTTTAGTAGCTTCTTGCATTCTTCATTATGTTCTTTAGTAACCTTCACCTGTAACAAAAATGTAAGTACTGTATAGTAACTCTTTGTAGCTACAGAAATATCTGAAGCAACGCATTTCCATTTCCAACTTATTTATTGTTGCTGTCTTTAGTAATCCTTTCCGGGAAGGAATACAGTCACTGCAGCCATTTTATTGTGTCACTAAAAATAGGTCAACAACTACCACATTCTAAATCAAAGCTGAAAACTTAACTTTCATCATAAAATCAATCTACGAAAAGCCTGGCGACCTTCCGTGAATGTCAGGGGTTATCTCAGGTACGACTGCAGTCCAGAGTTTTGGCTATCAACCTACCTTCTTGATAATAAGAGCAAGACGTCATCACCAGCCATTGTTCCACCCGTGCGCGAGTCAGAAAATCGTTTTAGCCAAATGTCATGACTACAACCACCTCCACTATCTCCAAAAACATCAAGGAGGTATTGAAAATTTGATTGCTGCAGTTTCCTGAATACCTGACAAACACAAACCATCGCTAGTCTTGTTTAGAAAAGCATGTTTCCCTGGTCCGAGATAGTCACAATTTCAATACGTATGCTCATGTTATACATTAAAAGAATTCATGACTATTTCTGACCAGCAAGAGATTAGTACCTGCAGAACACCATCAACTGACTGACAGTATAGTTCATAACAAAAAAAAGCATTGAACATAAATGCAAGCCAGTACACATTATGTACATTTTATTGCAACACAATAACTCAGGCCTACCAGACGTCTTGAAAACTTCTCCATGTTTTCTGCATCACCTGTAGTCAGAGAAAATGTCACAGAATTAGTGGACAACAGCAAATTTAATCATGAATCATTGGTTCGCACCATAAACAAAAATAATGAGGTGCCATAGACAGCTAACAAAAACTCTACCATACTATGAGCATAACTCCTATGCCTACGAAGGTTCATACAGAAACAAGTGAAAAAAAACTATTTTAATACATTAAGTGCCATACCCAAGCCAAGCAAGAGTTTTCTCACGTGATACATGGCCTATAACACGAATACAAGTGCTATTAAGCTTCTAACAAAAAAACTATAAAAAAGTGACAAACGGATCAGGATCTATTTTCAAAATCCCCATAACAAGGCCCTTTTTTAACAAAATAGCTATGGACAATCCAAACCGAACAGATATAGCACATGCCCCAGATCAAAATTATCATTGCCTTAAACTTTCTCACTAAAAATCATAAAAAAGTAACAAAGCGATTTTTAATATTTCAGAAAAGGCCATTCTAGGCCGAAGAAAAGCCACGTCCATGAGGAATAACAGCTTTGTTCTCAGATGTGACAATGGCCCATCACATAAATATAAGAGCTAAGGCTATGGAAAGTTGAAGTTTCGGTATGCATAAAATGGCTTATTTGGTAATGTGGATGGCAATTTATCTGTCTCTAATAAATAAAAGATGAACGTGTCAATTTATTTTCTACGTTTGCTGCGTAGCGGAGCGCCTACAAATCCAATTGTAGGTCTCCAAAGTCTCGCTTTATGTCTCTTTTGATGGTCACAGTCAAATTCATCACAACAAACATTAGGACCAGCTTTGAGATGTCAACAGTGATCCACAGTTGCTACATGAACCACAAACCTGAGCCACGAAGCATCCTCCTAAAGTTCATGAACAGTTTTTTACCAATCCCAGGCTTTTTTTTTTGCGCGGTACACAACTCTTCTACAACTTGCCTTTTTAAACTATTCTCCACTCTATTTGATATGTCAGCATCTTCTTTGAACAGGGAGGACGGAGCCTTGCAGGATTTAGTAAACAAAGCTGAGCTTTTGATGTAGCATAAACACAGTGAGAGAAACAGGACAGACGACGGTAACAGAAGTTGCTCGCTTGTTGGACACAGTTTACGAATGCTATGAAAATAAATTGCCGACTGGCGCTCCTGGCTGCAAAAATAGAGCAAATGCATAGAATAGAGTTGATGCGCGAGTCTATGCATACCGAAATTCCAACTTTCCCTGGCCTTATAAGTTCCAAACAAAAAAATCATAAAAAAATAAGAGACAGATCAAGAAATATTTTCAAAAAACCCTAAAAATGGCTTTTTTCTAGATAAAAATGACTACACCCATGCCAAACAAGAGTTTTCCCAGATATGACACATGAACACACTATAACTACCATTGTTTCAAAGTTCCACGCAAAAATTGAAAAACATATAACAACTGGATCTTAAAATATTTTGAAAAAAACCCTAGAGTGGACTTTTTCGAACAAAAATGACAACGCCCAAGCTGAACAAGAATTTTTCCAGATATGGCACATGATGCATACTATAACTACCATTATCCTGAAATTTCACACCAAAAATTATAAAAAAAAGTAATGAATGGATCTGGACATATTTCGAAAAAACATTAAACGGCCATTACAGAAAATCAATACACCTTTTCACAGCATCCATTTTGGATCGGCTGAACTTGAAATTCTAGTGACGTATATGAATCACAGATCCACTGGACAGACAGAGGTAAACAAATCACGAGCATAACTAGCCCATCGCAGATCCACTGGACAGACAGAGGTAAATAAATCACTAGCATACCTAGCCCATCGCAGATCCACTGGACAGACAGAGGTAAACAAATCACGAGCATACCTAGCCCATCGCAGATCCACTGGACAGACAGAGGTAAATAAATCACGAGCATACCTAGCCCATCACAGATCCACTGGACAGACAGAGGTAAATAAATCACTAGCATTCCTAGCCCATCACAGAGACAAGATGAAGAAAGCACAAACTACTAGGTGTAATGAATGATCAGGTGCCAGCAATGCATGTAGGAGTGCAATACCCCAGAGAGTGACAGGTAAGGTGGCTACCACTCTCCCCAATTCGCAGGGAACAACTCTGTCAGCGAACAGGCAGAAAACATGACGACATGGCAGGGCTCAAAAAATAGGTGTACATGCGTACGATCGTACAGGCAAAACTACTCTATGTACGCCGGAAATTTACTTTTAAGTACGACGTCGTACGGTCAAACTGCCGTTCCCCCAAAATGAATTCATTTAATTCATTTTTCAACATCCTTTTCACTCGTTTCATTGGCCTTTCATTGCAATGGCAAGCTATTCGTAACCAATTTATTGTTCACCGCTATTTTTTCTTTCATCTACGTCAGATGATCTAGCGTGATGAACCAACTCATTACGTCAGAAGCCAAGTCGTACGCCAAGATCTCTCCACCGCGTACGACATCGTACCGACAGTAAAAAAAAATTTTGAGCCCTGCATGGGACCTCATTACACCTGAAAAATGAAACAAACTGGGGATGACTTTGAGGACTGGCAAGAGTTTAGTGTGAAGATATCACCAAAACAGATGACAATATAACTAGTGGCAGTCACCCATACACCAGGACTTGCGACCTGGAGCTCACACAGGTGCAAAATCAACAGCAGAAACTTCGCAATACCACACAATGATGGAAAGCGTAATGCAATATCTGGAGATTCAAAGTGATCAGAAGGCCGCACGCCGTCCAGCAAGTACCCAGGCAGTTTATGAAAATGATATCTGTGGCTGGAAGAAACAACCATGCACCAGGACTCACTTGTGACTTCAAGACATAAATATATACACCAACATTCCACTCACCTCGAAATAGCACATAGGTTTCTTCAAAGACTTCCTATTCGCCTAATGATGGCACTATCAACGATTTGCAACAGTACCTCCAAAAAAGGCGAAGCCCAGTGGCAGAACTGAAACTGCAAAAAGGTGTATTCCGAGAGGGGCATGCAGCTACCACATTGTTCAGTTTCAGGAATGGAGGTTTGGATTTTCAGGAATTTTCCGAAAGGGCTTCTTTTTCTTCTACATTTTGCAAAAATGTATAATGCAGTTCAGTTTGTTTACATCAGCAATTTAGATTAAACTTAAACCTAAGGGAAAGCAAAGCGCACAGAGGAAGAGCTCATTCAGCATTTTGCTTTCTACTGGGTGTTACCAGATACAGCATCCATTTGTTTTGCTAGATTCAAGACAGTTTTTGCCTGTTAAAAATATCATAGATCCCCACATAAAGCCCCAGATTAGGTCAAGTCATCACACCACAGCAACCGTGGGGAAATATGTTGATCCAAATGCAAGAAGGAATCAGTGCACACTTCATCTTGTAATAAAAAAACAGAAAAGTACCGATACAACAGCATCTAATGGGATGTGTATGTCTTACCCTGTTCAGTTGCTTGATCCAACTGCTTCTGTGCCTCTTCCCGGCGTTCACTCCGCTTTTCAAGCTGGAATTTAGAAAGCATGCAGCATCAACTTCATACATTTTGTAGACAAAATAATGTAAAGCATATAATACATTTACAACATGGGTGAATAAACACAATATTGTTAAAGACACCAGTGACGGAAGGACTGGTCAGTAAATTATATACCATGGAGACTTCATGGCATCAACAAATACTACTGGCACCTACCTTGGCAAGCTCTTGCTTCCACACAAACATAAGCCGAAAACTACTGCTACCTTACCACCTGGCACAGTACTCTTCTACATAACTGTCACACAGCAATTCAGAACAACCTCCCTCTCTTCACATCATCTCATGCACAACACTCCACTTGTGGTTCGTAATATAGCAAGCTGCTTTTGAGTGAAAACTACTTGCTGATGGCAACAGCTCATCCAACTGATACTACGACCAGCAAATGATTTATTTCATTGAGCAGGTGGCCTTTCCATCACTCTGTTTGGTCCTTTCCTTCACTGAGATCACCTCTAGTAAGCTTGATATCAAAGCCATCAAAGCTTTGAAGCAGTGTGGTGTAACTAAACAAATGTTTCAAGGCAGATAAATGCAAATTCTGCCATGTCATATCACAACACATAGATATAAGAACTCTCAAAGTTAGCACAAAGCTTTTCGACTTTCAGTCATCATCAAGTGCTTACAGTGGTTCATAAAACTGCTAAAAAATCTTTATATTTTCGTATTCTTTTAGAGTTCTTATCTCTATGTGTTGTGATAAAGACAGATAGCATTCATCAAACCAAAACAAACTCACACTATCGGCATGTGTGCTTGCATTATGAGATAGTGACTTGTGTCTGCACCTAGGCAGCGAGGAAGCGATACCTGTGATTTATCAGAATTCAAGGCAAGCTAGTGTTTGTTTTGGTGTATGATTGACAGCTCTATAGAAAAGTGCAAGTTTGCAGTGTCTGTGACACCTCCTAGCAAATCCATAGAGCTGACGAGTACAACGGGTCTTTCAAGGTACTAAGGGAGAATTATTAAATCCCAGATGCATACTCACACAATACATACTCTCTGGCTTTTTGGCGTTAAATTCAAAGCAATGGGTTGTTCCTATTGCGTCCGCATTCGGTTCCTAGCGCTTCCCCGTTTTCTTCCCATTTAGACCATCTCACGGTCACTGTTAACAGAAGGGTCAATACCCTCCATTCCGTCGCGAACTCATCATGGGGCTGGAGGAAGTCAAACCTCCGACAGCTCTATTTCGCCATAGTTCATTCAGTATTACACTACGCCCCTCCGGCATGGCAACCATGGCTGTCACGTACAAACTTTGAAAAGTTAGAACGTCTCCAACTAAAGGCTCTTCAAATGGTAACCGGTCACTTACTCTCTTCACCCAAAGAAGCAATATTATTAGAATCTAATGTGCCATCAATTCAAACATCGTCAAAGAGGCTGACCCTGATTTCTCATGAAAAGGCATTGTGTAGTACCGACGACCATCCTAAACGCATTTTGCTAGATTCTTTTCAAGGGCCCCTACGTCTCCCAAATAGACCTAACTGGAGACAGCAATGCCACAACTTAGTCGAACTACTTCCAGACTCTGCCTCTGCTCGTCAAGAAACAATTCTGTACCCTACCGCCCCGTGGGACTCTGACATGACACCACTGATGGTGTCTCAGTCTCATGTTCAGTGTCGGGTCTTGCTGGGAAATCGGCTAACACCGAAACCCAGCAAGCCCAAGCAACCTCTTTCATATCCTCCTTCCAAGGTGACTTAGTCATCTATACTGATGGTTCTGCCTCCGCAGGTGCCTTGGATGGAGGTGCAGCAGCTGTCATTACATCAGGAGACCCAGAATCTCCTGATGTAATGGCAACCTTACAGGCTAAGGGGAGCGCACACACATGCCCATATAAGGAGGAGGTAGCTGCCCTCTCTCTTGCCATTAACTGGCTCCATGAGCAAAACATTCCACAACACTATCGCATCTTGATATGTACCGATAGCCAATCCTTGTGTGCAGCTCTCCAAAGTCACAATCCTCAGGTTTCTGCTCTCCTCAAACTAATATACTCTCTACAGGTTGAACAACTACACGTCCAATCGGTTCCGGGACATGCTGAAATAATTGGAAACGAATTAGCGGATCAAGCAGCGAAAGCAGCCACCAAACTGGAAGAACAACAAAGACCATCATCAATCATAGCAGTCAAATCCCTCATCAAATCCATCATCAAAGACTTACCTCCTACCCATCAAGGAATCCCACTAACATAAGCCAACTATCAACTCTCCAAAGACCAAAAAAGAAAGAATCGACAGGAATAAACACTACTAACAAGACTACGTTCAGGACATCATCCGGCCTTCCTGGCCATCAGGAACCGTCTTCGCGGGCAACAAGATGCTGAGGCCCTTTGCCGTAGATGCCAAGAAGAAGACCACACCATGGAACACTGGCTCCTCAACTGCACAGCGAATATCGAACAACGACAGCGGATCTTTGGGTGCAGCACCGGCGACTTGGACTGGCTGTCGACCAACCTGGAGGAGACGATCGCGTTCGCTAGGAAGACTCGGCTTGACCTAGACGCAGACCGGTCATGAGAGGTTCCGGAGGAACTGGCTTAGTCCACCAACCCGGGAAATGCCTACACATGTCTCCAGTCGCCCATCACCACCACCAACAACAACAACAACAACATCCCAGATCAAACACAATGACATTGGTGGGTATATCGAGGCAAGAAAAATGGGAGTCACGCTGCGTACGCGTGGTCAGATTTCGTCCATCACAGGCGTCTTTAATGTACATAATCCTGGACTGGTATGGTGCTGAGGCAGAAATACGTCCACAGTTGAAAAAAAGTGGATTGTTTCATGCTTCCTCTGGCATATTTGCTACTTACGGCTCTCAACTGCTCTCCAAAATAGCAGAAAAAAACAAGAGTCCTAAATAGTACTCACATTAGACTGGAACCGTCTCTCACTGTTCTTCAACTCCTGGCCATCATAGTGTGCTCCAATGTGCCGAGATAATTAGGTAAGGTAATTGGAGTGAGAGACTAGTACTATTCGGCAGTCCCATTCAAACAGCACACTTGCACTGCGCCAAAGACTGACCAGGAATCTCTGGACACTCTGCCAGCATTGTGCTACGAAACTGCTAATTGTTTAGCAGGGGGTGCAGACAAGAAAAACGTCTTAGTCGGTAAATTGCTGATGCTTTAGACGCAATAAAAACAAAGGAGTCTCAGCCCCAGTCTAATCAATTCACAAGCGTGGTGGTAAACCACACCTGCTCTCTTGGAGAGAAAGGGCTGCATGCCGAATAGTACTAGTCTCTCTCTCTCTCTTCCCCATTGCTTGTAAATATGACTTTATTATGAGTAGAATGTTGGGACCTGAGAAACTTGAGAGAGACGATTCTACTCTAAACTCATATATAATGAAATCCAGAATCAATGCCAGCTTAGAAAGTTATTCAAGATTCATCCTATTTAATCATACATACTAATAAACTAGCCATATTCTTGTACTTAACCCTGCCTAGCCAGGGCGTTCTGAGGATGTATAAGGACTGGGGGGTGGGGAGGGGGGGGGAATAGGCCACCCCAACGATATTTCCGTAACAGCACAATATGCTATAGCAATGAAACTTTGGGGACAGGTAGTCCTTGGTGCGAACTCTTCAAAAATACCCCATTGACCCCTTTCATAGTCCTATTGTCTTTGTACACCATGGTTTGGTTTTGACACAATAGGAATGTACAATTTGACTGGGCAAACTAAAAAAAGGTAATTATACAAATTTATGACATACGTTACGTTTTTATCCACTAATTTGTTACTCCGGGCTCTATATTAGGTCAATGAGGAAATTTGAAGGCAAAACAAGGGTTATTGATGCCTTGGACATGTATGACCATTTCCAATTGCCTTTGACAAAAGAACAATAAAACAATGGGACGTGACCCAAAATTTGAAAATTTCTGCTCAGAAGATGTCTCGATAAATTTTGTGAACTGTCAGCAAATATCAGCACCTAAAATTTGTTCCTCTTCCTGTGGCAGCAGAAAAACTACCAGAGGAGGGGGCAAAGCACCCCCTCCCCCTCCCAGGCAAAATAAAATTAATAACCCATACCCGAAAGCAATAAAAACAAACATAGATTCACATAAGAAACCCATACTGCATGATAACAGAGTGACTTGTAACATCTATTTGGACAAGGATTCTCCCATCATGGGATTTTTCTGGAAAAATAAAACGTTGAAGACTATTCTCTTTGTGTGTAATGGCACAATCAAATTTCTGAAAGCAGTATCATTTTGTAATAATCAATGCTTACACGTAAAGTGTTCTTAGCACCAGTGTCAGTCTAGCTAATCAACACTGTCCCGATAAAAGGTTTGGATTTTATCATTCTAATGTTGCGTATAAAGAAGCAGAAATGGTTGATGGCCCCAACCAGTTAAGATATTTGATTTTATGGACACTGGTTCTGTAACTCCAAAAAGCAGTTGAGTGTGATTAGATAAGGTCCTACATATGCCTCTGTGTGTGCTACATCTCATCATGAACTGACACAGAGTGATTTATGGCAGCAAAAAAGTTATAAGCAGAAATTACAGTACAAACACCAAGAAATCAGCTTCAACCCTAAGCTTCAATCATAAAAATAGAGCTACAGTGCATTTTTACCTCTCCCGACTTCAAATTCGGTGGCTTTCCATCAAATACATAGCTAAACAAAGATAGCAACAGAAAATACAAACTTTCTAATTCCATGGCAGCACAAGTACACCTTTTTTTATAAGCATCACGCATTTTCAGGTCAGCCTGAAGTATGCTTTAATTTTTTGAGGTTTCAGGGTCCATTTATGCTTACCGTTTGCTTAATTTGTTGAAATTTTGAATCACGAGAAAGTAGTTTCTTTGATAAAGAACGATGATGATTTGATATATAAGTTGCCAAATTTGCTATTTTATATCTCAGCATTTAGAAAACATGTTGAAATGGTTTTGCAAACCTATGTGTAACAGCGAAAAAGCATGATTCGCAAAACTAGAATGAACAATGTCCTCTCCAAAAAAAATGAGTGCTTACTGGTGAACTTCATTCCCAGCCTGAAGGTATGCTTAAGCCATGTTTAATTTTTTCTAAAATCTGAGCCTCAATATACTTATAAGAGAAAAGCATCTACTGTAAATCTTAACCCTATTTAGGGTGGGATTCTGGACAACTGACTTAGGGTGGGGGGTCAAAACTGCCCCCCCCCCCTATCTAAAATCCAGAGAAATGATTCGTTGATGATGAAACTTACACCAAAGTAAGGTGTTGGTAAGATCTTTTCAGAAATCTCTTATTTGGCTTCATAAATT
>JAOBRC010120011.1:0-15450 GCA_027575255.1 Scolionema suvaense | reverse complement strand
TTCTAGGAACTCAGAAAACCCTATTTTTAGTTTATTGTACTCGTGAAAGACTGTTTTAAGGTACTGCATTGGTTTCATGGTCTAACAGGTACTTAACAGGTACTTACGGCGCCTGGCAGAATCCGCCCCCCCGGCAATACACCAGCCAAAAAAGCCCAGCAGGAATAGGGTTAAATGTGTATGCTTCTTTTTCTATAATATTTTGCCAGGGTTCCAACAAGATCAACCAGCAATGCTAAGGATTGCAGTGGTAAGTTCACGTTGGGTATTAGGGCAGTTTCTGGAGGCTAGTGAATGCATGCAGCTTATAAAGCTTGGGATATTTGGGTATTGGAGCAGGGGAGGGGAGCTGTAAAATCAGTAATCTTTACACTCTTTCTTCTTTATAAGCAACAGCTTTACAGGTGTATTGAATTACTGCTTTGCATTGAACTTCTCGTTGCGCTATGTGCCATTTACTGCTTTGATTGACGTCTAAGGTGTAATTATGATTGCTTGCCAGCGTAGAGTCATCTTAGATGTTGTAGGAAGTTTTTGTCAGTATCAACAGGACCACTGTAAAGATACGTAAGTTGTGCTTACGTGTTTTACGTCGGATTCGTAGTGAAACGCACTTCCAGCAAGAATGAGACACAAGCAAATCCCCAGGCTCTAGTCACTGTCTTTTGGCGTTAGGTAGGGGAAGTCGAGAGAATTGCTATAGCAGGAAGTGGCTGTTTGGAACATGGTGGCCAGTGTGGGGCTGTTTGGAACATGGTGGCCAGTGCAAATGTGCAAATTTTCTTGCACTAGTGAACACGAGCGTGGGGTGCGTCACCTATCGGAGATGAATCACCGACAACGGGAGCGGGAGCAAATGCATATAAATTTTATTTTGCTCATATTTTTTATGTTTGTCCTTAGTGGCCTTGATGGGTTCAAGGAAAGGGCTTCGTCCATTCTGTTCGAAATAATTCGTCTGCTTGGCTTCATATTGTGTCGATGTGTTGCACTGCCGTTTTTTTCCTCGTATAAGTGTTCACTACGTGCTATAGGGTACAATCTATTCTTTCAGAATTTGGTCCGTCTTATTCGTAGAGTTTTAGCATTTCCAGGACGAAATTGTGGGCTCAGGTTGTGTACAGGATAGTTTGTGTGGTTCCTTGATACTTACAGATTTGAGATATATTGAAGCGTAAGCGTCGTAACTTACGTGGTAGTGTAACTGCATTACTTAATATTGTCGATAGTAAAATTAAAAATACCGATCAGGCTGATGTTGTGGAATAAGAGGGTTTGAAAGTGGTACTTTTGGACAAATTTGGAAAAATGCAATTGTTAGATGAGCTAATTTTAGATGCACTCGCTCAAAATGACAAGGTGTCAGATGATGAAAAAGAGACGGATATAAAGGGTGCGTCTGAAGTCTCACTTAAGATTCGAATCAACAATCGAACATTTCTCCCAGGCATTGCAGCAAGCTTCGGCTGATGATGACGGAAAGTTCGATCTTTGTGAGTCAGTGAATACTGTGAATAGGAAAGACAAGTAGCCAAAAATTAGCATCGAGAAATCTTCTGATAACCCTGAGGTGTGTCAATCTTTCTGGGATGCTTTTGAGTCCATGATTGAAATAGATGATAGTTTGGTCAAGGTCGATAAGTTTAATTATTTACGATCCCTATTGTCTGATGATGCGCTGAACACACCAGCAGGCTTCTCGCAGACTAAGGACAACTATCGTTACGCAGTAGATATCGTGAAGGAAAGGTACGGTCGCAAAAATGTGATGCTTAGCTCGCACAAGGATTCACTCATGAAATTACTCAAGGCAGTGACATGCCTAGCACGAAAAATTTGAGACACACGTTTTTGATCAAATCGTCAGACTCGTATGGTCTTTAAAATCTCTTAGTGTACAGGCCGATCACTTTGGAACGCTGCTCGTCTCACTTGTCCTCAATCATTTGCCTGAAGATTTGACTATCATCATTAACAGGAAGCTTGAAGGCAAGCACGAACTTGTTAAGCTTGACGAGTTGTTGGAAATATTGAAAGTAGAACTTCAGGTTCGTGAAAGATCTGGGTTAACGTCGAATAACAATCGTAGTCAGAGGAGGGGATACACTTTTAAACAGGAATTAGGTGACAAAATAGTCTAAATGCTGCTGCTCTGTTGTTTGGGGAGACAGTCAAGCGAGACAATATTCGAGAACTATGCGTTTTTTTGTAAAGGTCGTCACGATTCACTGAATTGTCGTGTTGTCACGAATCCCGATGCCAGAAGAGATATTCTTCGAAAAACTGCTAAGCGTTTTAGCTGCTTGCGATTTGGTCACGTGGTTAATAAATGTACAACTGAGAAGCGGTGTGAATGTGGTGAAAAACATCATCGCTAGAGGTGTACAAGCGCAGGGAAAGAGGGAAGAAGTATGTTAAATAAGGACGTTCGTGTGAGTACTGCTGTGCAAAGCGATATGTCTATGAACATGTACTGCAATCTGGCTTCTTCTGTACTTTTGCAAACTGCTCGGTATTTCGTTTCTGGCGTTGAAATCTCAGGTTCTTGTTTGAATGTCCGTATGATCTTAGGTTCAGGAAGCCAGATAACCTATGTTAGTGACCTATTAAGAAAGGCAATAGGTTTAAGAAGAATAGGTGCGAAGCAGTTGCGCATTAGCAGATCTATGGATCGTGAACCTGAATCTGACTCAGTAATCCAGGATTGTGATATTGTGCAATTAAAAATCCATGGTATTAATGGTGACGACGTCGTGATAAGTGCGTATAGCATACCTGCCATCCACCTAAGTCGCAGACTGTTCGCACGGCAAAGATTGATTTTCCGCATTTGGTTGATGTGCAGTTAGCAAATGAGTATTCAGATGTTCCGTTTCGAGGGGACAACAGTGATATTCTCGTAGGTCTAGATTTTTATTGGTCATTTTTCTGTGAGGAATTCTGTACAGGAACGTGTGGGCCGGTCGCCTGGAGTAGTAAGCTAAGTTGGAGTTTGAGTGAACTTTTGTTTTAGCAGGGACGCAATTTGTGATGATCATATTCATTCCATGTTAACCGTTAGTGACGCCAATTGTGATTCTCAGTTAACATCGATAGTTCAGAAATTTTGGATCCTTTGAATCGATAGGGATAGTCGATAAAAACAATGCTGATGCATTACGTAGATTTATTGAAACTGTGCGGTATAACGAGAAATCATATCGTTATCAAGTTAGCTTGTCGTGGAGACAGGGTCATAGGGTATTGGCAGATAATTATGGGCAGAGTTATCGACGTTTGCAGAATCAAATAAATCGTTTTCGAAATGACCAAAAGCTCTTTACTGAGCATGATCATGTAATGCAGGAAAAAATTGATAACAGAGTATTGGAAGTGTACCAATAAGTTCTCCTGATGTTGGTGCGTGCTACTATTTTCCACACCATTGTGTGATCAGAGAAGATCATATGACTACGAAATTGAGGGTAGTTTATGACGGAAGTTCGAAGGTAGTTGGACCATCCTTAAATCAATGCTTGTACAAAGGTTCATGTTTGTTGCTAGAGCTCGTTCGTATTCTGATGAGATTTCGATTCAGAGAATTCGCCGCACTAGGTGATCTAGAGAAAGCGTTCCTTCAGGTCGAAATTGCTGAAGAAGATCGAGATTTTGTTGTAACGTTATGAGTACATAACTTTGATCCGTATAGTTTGTTGCGTTGTCTGCAAAGCTTTGAGTTATAAGTAAAGATTTACGCGATGTGTATTTGGGGTGACTTCCAGCCCGTTTCGCCTCATGGCTACTGTTCGTTGTCACACAAACAAGTTCCGACAGAAGTTTCCAGACAGTGTTCAGGAAATCTAACAGATGATGTACGTCGATGACTTGGTTAGCGGGGCAGACGATATGGTGGGTTTGATCTTCGAATTTTTGCGTCTAATTCCAGTGAATTGGAGCATCGTGTGAAAATGGAAATTGGTGAACCGTTATCTAAAACTGGTTCTCATGTTTTGTTCGGGAAACTACACAAACTTCGATCGAGTTGCCTAACGCAGATGGTGAACAGAAAGTTTTGGGTACCATCTGGAACAAGGAAGCAGACACATTGAACTTTCGCTTTGATCAATTTTTCAAACTTACGAAGTCAGTTCCTATGACAAAGCGTGATTTGCTCCAGTTAATCTCTCAAATTTACGATCCACTTGGTCGTCCTATTTTAGTGTCTCTTCGTCATACGTTCCAACAGGCTTACAGGGATGGCTTAGGTTGAGATGATAAACTATCTGATGAGAAAATCAATTTCGTAAAGGCGTGGTTACGTAGTCTCAAGAAGGTTGAGAGTTATGAGAGTTTCCTCGGTAGTGTTTTGGAGTCGGTCATAAGTCTGAAATGCAAAGTGTAACACTGATTGGGTATAGTGATGCCAGTGAGAGTACTTATGGCGCAGTAGTTTATGTCCGTGTTTCTAACACATGCGAAGTAAGTGTTCATCTTTTTTCCTCGAAATCCAGAATTGCACCATTGAAAATCCAGTTAGAATTACTTGGGTGTCTTGTTTTCTCGCAGTCCTTCAAACGTGCATATACTGTCGTTGATCCAATCGTTTATGTTGATTCATTACACTATTTCTCGGATAGTAAGACGGCGTAGTGTTGGATTTGTAATTCGGACAGTCAGCACAAACAATTTGTTGAAGAGAGGGCCGTGGAAATACGTGAATTGAGTGATATCTTGCATTGGAAATATGTTAACGGCGAGGAGAACCCTGCTGATTTGACCACTCGATGTATGAATGCAGCTAATTTCAAGCCATTTTGCGTTTGAGCTTCACGGGCCAGAATGGTTCAAGTCTCCTGTACGTGAGTGGCCGGTTGCATCTGTGGGGTCAAAACAAACGGAAGATCTTGTTTTGGAAATGAGTATTAGGGGAAAAAAAGCGTATTGAAACTATGCATGTATCTGTGGCTGCTAATGTGGGTAGAATTATCGAATTTGAGCGGTTTGATAGTTGGCGAAAGCTTGTGAGAACATTGGGCTGTATGCGACGCTTCATGCATAATCTCAAGTGTCCTTGCAGTCTGGCGATCTTACTGTTACAGAATTAGATGCTGCAAAGGGATGGATTGTTAAAGTACTGCAATCGCAACGAAAACCAACTAAGAAATTTCCTATGTTGGAAACACAGTTGACCATTTTTGTTGATGACAGTGGCATTCTCAGATGCGCTGGCCGTTTGCCTAATTCAGCGTTTGTTTTTATATCGAAATGTCCAATCACTTTGACTAAGGATAGTCATGTGACGTCATAGCTTGTCTTGGATGCTGATGCTCGTGTTTTGCATGGAGGGGTCAATGATACCATGGCATTTCTGAGAGAGCGTTTTTGGCACAGCTTAGGCAGCTGACGAGGCGTTTATTGAACAAATGTGTAATTTGCAGATATGCCGAGGGTCCTTCATAGAGTAAACCACCTTTTCCACCTTTACCAGAATTTCGAGTTAATGCAAGAGAACCTTTTTCTGCTGTGGGTGTTGATTTTGCCGGACCGTTGTTTGTGACAGCGAAGAATGCTGACGTAGAAAGGTTTGTGTGTTTCGGTTCACTTGAATGTGGACCAGAGCAGTGCATTTGGAACTGGTAACAAAATTGAGTTCTGCTTCATGGATTCTGGTCGTTTCTTTGGACGTAGAAGAGTCCCCAGATCTATTGTCAGTGACAATGCAAAAGTATTGAAGTCACGAGAATCACTACTTTTCGCACGTGATCGTGGCGTTGAATGGACTTATAGTGCACCGCGGGCTCCATGGAAGGGTGGAGTTTGGGAGAGAATGATGAGGATAGTGAAGCGATCTTTAAAGAAGGTTTTGCGAACTTCTTCACTGAGTTATTAAGAGTTAGAAACTGTTGTTTTAGAGATATAAGCAACAGGCCTCTGACCTATTTAGACACTGATGGGATTGAAGAAGTGCCAGCAGAGCATTTCCAATCATTAGTGATGAAAGATGCAGAGAACCCGAACAGTTTGCCTTTTCGAGTAAATGTGTTAGGGCTCGTTTTCTATACCGTCGAACGCTTCTGCGTGATGTTTGTTCCAGATGGGAACGTGAGTATTTGCAACACTCGAGGCAAACACAGAAGATGCCAAATTATACGTCTTGTTACCCCGAACGTTAACGATGTGGTATTAGTCCATGGTGACTCCCCTGGATTGACATGGAAAATTGGTCGTGTTTTAGAACTATTGAAGAGTTTTGACGGGGTTTGTCCCTCCGCATTGGTCAGACTGGGTAGTACTGGGAACGTTGTTCGCAGGTCATTATCGTGTGTGTATCCACTTGAAATGGGTGTTAGGGAATCTCTCGACCGTCCTACTCTTTCCCCAGAAAATAAGGGTAGTAAGGAGGAATCCCTAGGGGGGTAATAAAACACAAGAAATTGCACAAAATGGTCCTAGTAATCTAGAAGAATGTCGATCGAGATCACGAAGAGCTGCTGCTAAAACTGGTGATCTGATACCAAGATTACAGAAACAAACGTAAATGAGGATACATAAACTTTGGGCTAACGTTTGCATCAATGGCTGAACTTGAAAATCACTTCAAGGAGTTTCTACAGTACTGTGATAATGAACATGCAGAATCTTACTGTGACTCAATGTGTTTACAAATCGAATGCACAGCATGTTGACTATGTTCAGCGTGTTTGCAGAACAAAAAAAAATTCTGATTTGAAAGTTTGTAACTGTGAAACCTACTGATGTGATTGCAATTGTTGTTCGATCATGATGTCTCCTAGCAAACCATAAATTTGAACTAATCTATATTCGAGAAACCAACATATTCGTTGCCTACTTCAAGTATGCCAGTCGAGAAGATATGAAGCCAGATTCCAACCTCAAACTGATGCGATTGTTTACGATTACCCTTCAATTCGAGATGTCAATGAAGAAGAAACTGAACTGAACATAGTGGAGGCAGTGTATTGAATTGCAGCTTTGCATCGAAATTCTCGTTGCGTTCTGTGACATTTACTGCTTTGATTGATGTCTAAGGTGTAATTATGATTGCTTGTCAGCGTAGAGTCATCTTAGATGTTGTAGGAAATTTGTGTTAATATCAACAGGATGGATCACTGCAGAAACACGTAAGTTGTGCTTACTTGTTTTATGTCGGATTTGTACTGAAATGTACTTCCAGCAAATATGGGAAACTAGCAAACCCCTAGGTTCTAAATTACTCCCTGTCTTTTGGTGTTAGGTAGGGGAAATCGAGAGAATTGCGATAGCGGGGAGAGGCTGTTAGGAACAATAAGCAGCACAAATCGCTTAAGTCTAAGCAAAAAGCATCAACCTGAACCTGAGATACATCTTCTTTTTCACTAGTGCTACAAAAGAAAAGGAACGTTTCCATAATCGAGAGTACATAAAACGTGAACAATGAAAATGATTGATATTGCAAAGTTTCAGAATGAAATGTTATGAAATTGGACAGAGAAAGAAGACTTTTGGAATTAAGCAACGCCATAGCAACCTCCAAGGCTCAGACACATACACAAGAAAAATGTAAGCAAAGCCGAGGCTGAAGTCGGAAAAACCATTGCTTATAAAGAAAGCTCGTAATCAATAGTCAGAAATAGTATCATTATGCATTACTTGGACTCATAAATGACTTTTAATGACTCACAATCAATAAATTGATTATGCAAATCTCGGAATTGTGCACATTTAGAGCAGAATACCGCTCTAAAACCATACTCCACTCAATGATAGATCTTGCCAAAACATAAACACTGGTTTTTATTTGAGCGAAAAAGCGTCAGTGGTTCCCCTGCGATGTCACTTCAAAGTTTGATTCACTGCTCCTCTGATTTTTGATTTGGCTCATCAGTGACATCATATAAGACCGTTTCTAAGGTCTATGGTGTTTCTTAGTAACTGAACATTCTAGAGATTCGTCTTAAGGCTATGAGCAACATGTTACACGCCTCTCTGAGATTATGCAAAAATTTAGAGCCAAACATCAGTTCAATGAGTAGCAATTTAACAAGTAATATGAGATAATTCCACTTGGTCTTGCTTCATGTATAATTACTATTGAGAAGCAAAATGGTAGCAAACCAAAATGTTTCTATTACTTTGAAGGCAGATATCTGTAGAACTGAAACAGCTTTTTTCATAAAATAAGAAGCTACAGTCACGTTTTTGAAGGCTCTATTGCCACTCCAAAAATCATTTTAGACCGGTATACTGCTTTAGGTTTTTAGATCGAATTCTCGAAGATTGAGGTTTGCACCTCCAGATCCCGAAGAATTGCACAAAAAGCATTTCGAGTCCTAGCCCCCAATTCCCGTTCCTGATTTGTGCATTGATATTTTGTCAAAAAACAACGTTTATCTCAAGACGTTATTATTTTTCGGCATTGATTCATGTACAGTGATGACTTCACGTCTAAAATTAGAATCAGATTGCGAATTGGTTTTGTATTTATGAAGTTCTTAAGACATGTTAAGAAAATCCACCTACAATCTCCGGTAAAATATATTGCCACTTGGGTCAAAATTACGCTAAGTCTATGTGTCCCCCCCTCCACGGCGAACAATGATGTAAAGATGTCTTTCTCGCTTGCCGACTATGTGCAATATATACTGCCATGAAAGCACCATTGTTCAAAGGGGGTGGGGGAGTCACAACGACAAGGCAGTCAGTTTAATGGCAATAACGCACATGTATGCTGATAATGTGGCCAAATATTTTGTTCGCGTTTGTAGCTTCAAGGTTGCAGTATACGTACTTCTCACGAAATTGACCGCAACTTATAAGGGCTGGCCTACTAGCCCTCATCCGGAGGGGGATCTCTTAACGCATATAACATACAGAGACCTGCGCCCACTAAAGGTGGATCCAGGCGCTAAAATTTTCTAAATGTGGGTCTACTTTTTGTGTTAAGTTGCGTAAAAGAAACTAAGATGTAGCAAGAAAGGCACTTTTTTAAATCGGAAAGGCAATTTCACCAATTTATACTTAAAGTTCGCTTTTGATGTCAGTATTGAGAGGGGACGGGGAACATGAAACATGAAGAACATATCACAATGTTTAACTTGTAAGCTGGCATCACCAGCACAAAGCTTTAACTAGGTGTGTGCATCCACTTTGCAGCACAATAAATGCTTTTATATTTTTTAACGCCACTTCCGTCCTGGGACGTTTTATTCTTTGGCTCAAAATGCAGTGTCTGTCCTAAATTTCTCAAGTATGATTATGTCGGGTTTTACTACATAAGATGGTATGTTCGACATGTTGACAGATGTACTTGGGATCCATTTATGGAGAAGCCAGGCTAGAACTACATGCCCTTTTTGTTTCTATTTTCTGTTTAGATGCTATTTGTTGCATCACCCCCTGCGACAGGTAAGTCCAGTCTATATAGCCTTCGTACAAGACCCTTCACGATTTTGATCATCGTATAGTGTCTTTGAATCAGAGCACAAGTTGCTGTCCAGCTGGTTACTAATTATTCTCTGCAAGGCGCATATTCAGCTGCCTAGACGCATTGTCTGCATGATTCTCTAATGCTCACCCAATCACTTAAGTCTGGTTGATAAATTATGCATTAATTCTTGCATGTGTCAGCATTCGGATAATTAGTTAACAATAGAACACGGAGAAGCAACAGGACGGCGCCGATGCAAAGATATATAGGGTATAGGGTATACGATCTCTCAATCGTTGGGTCTTGTACGAAGGCTACAGTCTATCACGCAAATAAAAAGAGCAGAAATGTATTAAGCACGTTTAACCTATAATAAATACAAAAAAAATTGTTTTAAGAACTGAACGCGGTCATGCAGAATGAAATGACTTACTTATTTAGTTTTATGATCCGAAAATGTATCGATACTGTAACGAAGGAAACCAATTTTTTTTTTTAGCAAGAAAGCTATTTTAACTTCCCTAGTTTTAGCTTGCTCCTCGAACCAAGTGCTCAATTTTTCACTTGCTTAGTTTTTTACCTTTTGCAGCATTCTGTTGGATTAGCGCGCAAAAATCGTAACGGTATCATTTGCGTGCGCATTAACAGGAAGCTTTCTTTTATGCTTCCTTGCTTTTGTTGCAACTGACGCCAGTAGTGTTGCCTAAAGTAAATATGAACTGCGTTGTAGTTGCACACCATGAAAACGACACTGCGCATAATCCACGCAGTCATTTGCGTGTTAGAGTACGAGTATGAGAACAGTGAATGATATTTGTTTTGATGTCATTATGTGTAATACTTGGCAGAGTAAAATCAGTGTATGAACACCCAGCTATCTCGCGCACTTATTCTAACACGCAACTGCCTGAGGGAAATATGCGCAATATCGTTTTCATGGCGCGCAACTACGAGACAGTTTATGTTTACTTTATATATCTACTTTATCTACTTGTTCTAAATACTACTAGAACCTGCTAAAATAAAAGAAATCTTACTGTCGATGTCCAAAAGGGCGACATCCTTAAGATAGGTTTTCAGGCACGTCGTTTGCTCTGCAAAGAGTTGCATATTTTGGCATCAGAACAAATACCAGGTGTTGTTCTCATGCACGTACTGTAACACGTAACATCCTGCGTGGAATGTGCGCAGTGTCGTTCGCATGGCGCGCAACTACCACGCAGCTCATGTTTACTTCATACAACACTGCTGGTGACGGGTACAACAAAAGAAAAGCTTGCTGCCAATGTGCGCAAGAATGAAATCCTTACGTTCCTCTTCGTGTTGTTACGCGCCTACATACCTGTACTCTGCGGAACAAACGACGTGCATGAAAATCCACCTATTACGTGCCTACTTACTGTCTGTGCTTCACCTCTTACATAACATTCTTAAGCACGTAAAATACAAGCCAGTTGCAGCACGTAGCTGTCTGCAAAGCAAACAGCGAGAATGAAAACTCAATTTCGAGGAAATGTGCATCTCGTTCTCAGATAAACATCCTTAGAAGTCAACTGTCATTATTTGAACCACAATAACATAACCAACCCGGAATATTTTCTAGAACTTAATTGGTTCATTTTTCCTTGTCGAATAACGCTCACGTTAATGTTGCTAATGTTGGCGCATGGGTGTACTTCATTAACAAAAAATCTGAAGGGAACATCCACTAATTTGTTCCCTCCTGATCCGCTCATGAACGCTTTTCCAGTATGAGGATATGACCACAAAGATATCAGAAATTTCGACATTAGGTTGTGGATCTTTACGTAATTGTGCGCTATTTCTTTCTCTCTTTTTTATAATTTCAGCTCAGACTGGAAGTCCTTCGTTGGGAACGGATACCATGCAGCTATCAGGTACCGGGTGAAGACATATTATCTCGCTATTGTATTAGCAAAATCCATGATCATAGCCCCGAATGCAACAATTTGACCGAAAACGCAATTGAAGGGTATTGCTTGTCCAAGGCATAGACGTGTACACATTTTTCATAATAAATCGATGAAAAAGAGCTTACTGCCCTCAGACCACTAAGCTGTGGGCATGACTTACAGATAAAGCTTTTGCTATAGGCGATGTCTTTTAAAAGCTACAGACTGATGAATTTATCAGTTTTCACACTTTGGTAGCTTTGTAGAGTCCAGAGAACGATTTATTATAATGTGTGCTTTTCTAAAAACGTGAACTCGTTTGAACTTCAATACGAGCTTTGACCCTACTCTCTCCCACAGACGATTGCAGCTTGAAACCAATTTTACTAGGGCTTTAGTTTGGGCCTGATGCATTAAAGGGGAACTAAAGTCAAAAATGAAATTTTAGTGGATGGTAGAGCTCATTCAAATATGACATAGTGTTTTAATTTCATGACAAAAGCTGCTATAGTTCTGGAGATATCGAGTCTTAAAGTTGAGTAGCTAGCATCTTGCTACTAATTATGCATGATTTCATGTGGGCACAACTCCAAATTATCCGAACTTGATAATCAAAATACTCGAAACTAAATTGCAGTGAAGGATTCACTCTTCCATTTTTTAACGAAAAGGTGATGATATGTAGTAGATCCATTGGAAAAAATGAAGTTAGCAGTTGGGTAACTAAGGAAATGGTGATGCTTAGCAACGAACTCGTATGACATCATCAAAAATCAAGATGGTAGCTGGTGGACTTAAGGACGGGATATCTCGAAAACTGCATAAGCTTTCATCATGAAATAAAAACTGGAAGTCTTGTTTTACTGTGCTCTATAATCTATTAAAGTTTCTTTTAATGACCTTTGTTCCCCTTTAAAATCGATTTTTCGACGTTTTCGAAGTATTTCCCTCATAAATCATCCATTTTTCGAAAACGCAAAAAGCTGCAAAAAATGTTGCGGTTTTTTCCCGTCTTTGAGCTGTATTTCCAGTAGCCTGTTCACATCCCAACATTCCAACCTAAACAGCTTATTGTGCCATATGCTAAATACACCATATTTTCTGAAAGTCTTGCAAAATCATGTCTCAAGCAGTTGTTTATGCAAAGCAAATTGCTGCGTCTGCACTTTTTTCTATGGAAGCTGGTGGTAAATATGATGCCAGGGAAATAAGCTACGAAGAGAATACATAATTAGTGCTTGCGCAGGTGACGTACCTTATCGGACAAAACAATGCCGGACAAAATTTTCGTCGGACGAAATTATTCGCCGGACAAAATTTTCGTCACCCCCGGAAAATTTCGTCACTTTTGTCCTACAAATAATTTTGTCCGACGCATAATTTAGTCCTATTTTTATTTTTCTCTTCATGGCTTTTTCCGAGGAAAATATGTCAATACACATAACAATATTCCAAGAAGTCTGATACAAAGTAGCAGAAGAGTGTTCAATGATTTTGGAGAACCAGAGCAGATATCACATCATATAGGACACAGATCAAAAACAACACATTATGCTAGAACTCCGAGTTTCATGCTCACACAACCATTCAGCTAGCACTACTCTTGCTGTCAAGAACATTACAGTTGTCAGTCTACAGAAACTTTATAAAGTCCTTCATACAGCCATCTAGGTAATTACTTTGCAATTTGGCAATTGACAGATTCAAAGAGAATTGATTTTGAAGCTCATTATCACTGAAAAGAGGAAATAACTCTCCAAAAATTTTCAGCTCTTACAATGAGGAATTTGTTTCTGTGCTTGCATTTGCCCATTAGCTCTATTCGCGTGTTTAACATGCCATGGGGTTCAGCCCGTAAAATAGCCACCTTTTCACTGATGCATACGTCACATCTTCTAGTTCCACATCTATATGGGGATGCAAACATTTTCACAGACCAGTCAATAGTGTATTCGATACCGCTACTTTCAGTTCCCAGATGTATTTTGACAGTTCAATACCCTTCTCGTACCTTTCATTATTGAATGACTTCTTGTGTTTTCGCCGCCTAGGTTTAAAAGTTCCTTCACAACTGCCCAGGTAAGTCATGGTTTTCTCATTCGTAGTCACACTGGCCTTGTATACCAGACACCCAGCTAGACAATTTCCATGGAGGGGGCACGAGGGCCGGTTTTTTGCATTACAGTCACATGTTCGAGTTGGATCTGCTTTTCTGTGGAGGATCTTAGAGTTGTGTGCTGTTTTATGATATTTTCAACGTTTGCACAGCAACAGTAACTCAGCTATATTGTATTATCGGTATTATCGGTTTATCAATTTGATATCGCAGAATTTTATCCATCAATTTCTGAGGAGCTCCTGACCAAAGCCATAAATCACGCGACAGCCTTCACTGACATTCCCAATGATGTAGTAGATGTTATTATGCTCGCAAGAAGATCGCTGCTATTTAGTAGAGGCGACATTTGGCAAAAGAAAGGCCAAAACTCGGATTTTGATGTCACCATGGGGAGCTATGACGGCGCTGAAATATGCAAAATTGTTGGCCTATACCTCCTGCATAAGCTATCCGACATAGTAGATAAATCTAATATCGGTCTCTACAGAGATGATGGTCACCCGACCAAATGGACCTAAACTTGATAAGTTAAGAAAAGCCCATCATCAATCTATTCAAGAACGAAGGACTTTCCATCACTATCGAAACAAATAATTACTCTAACATTTATTGCTGCTAATGATTAATTTTTCTCCGTCGGTTCAGCGGATCTGCCATTCGCAAGTTGCAACAGAGGTTAATTTAAAGTTCAGTCGATCCAATGAAGTGACTGTGAAAAGGAGTATTCCAAGTTTCTCATCAAGTCGGTTGGAAGTACTTGGCAGTGTTCTCGCCAGAGGACACCATTCGTATCGGGAGAAATATGATTACCTGCTGATTACTAGCCAAGTTTTTCACTGCATGCAAAGATTGGTTACCCTGGGAGCATAAATACCAGGAGGTATCAGTCTTCCCAAGATCACAAACAGTCAACACAGCATCTTCTTCCACCAACTCATTAAGTACTCAGCTTTCAATTTTGAAAGGCTTTAAGATTGGCCAGTCATAAACATCATGCAGAGCTGGCTAAGATTTGTCGCATACCTCTAATGAAAATATGCTGGCTCAAAACATCGCGAGTTGAAACAATGTATCGATTGAACATGAAACTACATTGTCTTCGCGGCGGACTGGCTCCTTTCGGGCCCGTGCTCAAGTTTAAAAAAACGAGTAGGACAAAATCCCATTCCCCGCTCTGAATCGCAGGCAGCAGCAATTAAAGAAGAAATTTTCTTAAGTACTTGAGATTTCTACAGTCAAACACAATAACCAAGCCAATTAGTCAGGGAGGCAGCATGCATTTTAGGGGGTCAACCTTGCAGGTCGAGGGGGCAAATCGTACAGTGGATACAAATCAAGCCAAACACGTGTAATCTGATATTCAAAGTGTTGGAGTTCATGACAAGGCTGGTAGCATTACTAAATAAGTGATAGACCATACTGCGGCAGGACATTTTGTGTTGAGCACAATATAGATGTGGAAATACTGGACCACTTCCTGAAAATTATACTTCTGGGACACTAATAACCGGGAAACTTACCAAATACATTGAAAGCCATGATTACAGGTAACATGTCAAATTTTAAGTCCTAGGGTTATCTGGCCTGTAAATTACTTAAAGGGATCCTCCGACAAAAAATCAACATAGCTTTATCTTAAAGAATGTAAAAAACAGAGATGGAAACTGTTCTCGCTTCTTTCTGTAAGGCACTTGAGTGTTTAGGACACCCGAGACCAAATCAAATGCCAACATGCAAAACATGGGATGAACAGCAATGGCGGGCGGCATTACAAATGCTAATTTATGCACTTACGTATATAAGTTGGCATTACTGTTTTCTGAAGTCACCGGACCCAATGTTCGGCGTAAAAGAATCACTACCTTGTTGCTCCTTTGTAAAACGACAAAATAATCCACAATGTCCTTTCCCCCAAACTTCTTTCGCCATCACCAAAACTGAACAAGCACATGAATTGGAGGTAAAATACAGAGATCATTCCCGCACACGCGGCTCAGCCAATCAGTACTCTT
>JAOBRC010118900.1:0-15453 GCA_027575255.1 Scolionema suvaense | reverse complement strand
TTAAATTTAACCCCCCCCCCCCCCCCCCCCCCAAAAAAAAAAAGAAAGAAATGGATCTTAAAATATTTTGAAAACACCCTAAAAATGGCCATACTTGGGCATAAACTAACCATAACGTACTTTGACTATTGATATTGACCTTAATGTAAAAATCCATTGAGCAGCTATCCAAGAAAAAACGGATGGATGGAGAAACCTCAAAGTGCAGTTTTTCTTTTTTGTCTGACAGAAATTTCGGTAAAGTGTACTTTGGGTGGTGGTTCACATGTCCCTGCTGTTGTGGTGGAGAAAACTATGCTTCTGGCCTAAGTAAGCTAATATTCTTACGCCAGTAACCATGTAAGTTGTTCGCAATACTATTAGCAGACGCAGTGTATTCATGGTTGTGTTTATTGATGAGCAGTTTTTGCTTATAATTTTATCAAAGTTTTAGTTTTAAAAAAGGAGTGCCAAGCTATTCTGTGCATAAATTCGTGCTCTCCAATTTCCAAAAACGCATGGCACAAATTAACTTTCGTTTGCCTTTTATCTACAAAAAGCTCATGTACGCGTACCACTTTCACACTCGATAACTTTGAAGCAGAGCAGCTGCGTACTGACATAAAATACAATAGGCACGTCAACACTTACAATACATTTGTAGCAACCTTTGAATGACTTTGTTGTCATACTCAAAACTTTCTGGCATTTTATTTTTAATCCTCAAGCACAATGTGTGCCAATTTCAGCTCAATTCCATATTCCGTTCAGAAGTTGTGAAAAGTTTGTTGAAGCAGTCTTCATTGTATTCTACCAAGCTATCATCTCCCATAGCACCATACTGGGGAGCCTTTTTTAGGATCGATTTGAGTTCAATTGGGAGAAGATAGTAACTCTAATGGATATCTTCCAGGAAGTTGTATACTTCATAAGGATAACTCACGCAAAATTTAATGTCATTTGGGCTTCCATTCGTGGGAAAGGTGAGGGCAGTAAAAATATCTTAATAGGGGTTCTAAGTCAGACTCCCCTAAACAAGGTTCAGCTACCAATCCAAGAGTTCGTACGAGGCTGTGTAATAATAGTGCTAAGGCTCATGCAACCTCTCAAGTCCGTAGCTAGTTTGGTTCCTGAGCTATTATTTATTAATAAGAAATACTCTTTAGAGGTTAACAAAGGCGAGACAAATTTTACGAAAAAAACACCATACCAAAATACGTTTTCAATTAGAGCTACCTCTGGTATGAGTTTTGTTTGGATCAGATAGTTGGTTCAAAAGTGGAACCTCTAAACAGCTCTCGAAAACACATCAACAATCCGAAACGTACCCCATCTTCTAAACGAGTGAAGAAAATTTTTAAATTGCAAGTTTCAATACGAAGATTTAATCAGATCTAAACAAGAGTTTTGATCCTCAATTCTCTTCATGGGGGAGAAGATGCGTGGGAGTTTTAAAGCTGAGATAAGCAAGCTGAAGAAAACGTTTGATCCAAACTGGTGCAGAAATTGGAAAATTGGGCTAAAATGAGCTTAATATAGATCAGAAACTTTGTCAAACCCAATTCAAAATAAAGTCTGATAAATTAACTAGCCATTTGTGAAATTTTTGCCAATTACTAAAGAGGGAATGCGAAATGAATAAGTGAAAAGTCCCACAAATGTGGTACTTCAAGCCGATGCCTGATAGGTGTCGGCATCTCTGAGCATTACCAGACCCCCGATCCTGATAAAAAATTTTGTTCCAAGTTACTTCCGAGTATAACATTGGTACTAACTGCTAAACAATTCGAATTATCAGTCTTCTGAGCATGTACAAAAACTGACAAATTTTTGAAGTAAAAAGTAACGTCATCCAACATTCTGATGTACTTGAAACCCGTTTCAAAAGTTGCACCATCCAAAAAACTATCGAAATCGATCCAATGCAGAAAAGCTTAACGACAGGCTCACAGCATACTCAAGATCCTCCATATTCCCGGACATAGATGCAGCTTTGCCAAACACAGCTGATAAGTATAAGTTTGGTTTCTCATTCCTAAGGGAGGACCTAATGGTCACCCCTAGCAACTGAGGAAACAAAACTTAAACCGTTTTACCTGACAAGTCACTAATCGATAGTCACTAACTGATAAAATAATTATTGTGAAGGTGCATATCCGTAATTCATGAAAGCCTAGAAAAGCAGTGTTTCGTCCAAGCATGTTTCCACACAGTTAAATGTAGGGCAAAAACACAACATGAAATGAGTTTCAAAAACTGAATTTGGCAGAGGAGATTACACTCCCAGCCACAACATACATAAACATTACCACAGGATGACGACTGAAGGATGTGCAAACAAAATCCCTTGACACAAACCTAACAATACCAAGAATTAGAGGTGGGGAATCATATATAGGAAAAATTGTCTCGTCTTTAGAACACAGTACCGCTGACCATTTAGAAAGCTGTGGAAAATTACGATCTACAAGGATCAACTTAGATGCTGGTATTTGGTGTTCAAAATGCTTTGCTGGAATCACGGCAGCTTTCAACAGTTAAACATAAGTTACAACTGGCGAGAAGTAGCTTTTGATCACATCACAACATTAATGTCTCAGCGCAACTGCCTCCAAACTATCAACAGCCAACTGGTAACACGAGAAGGAACTCCGGAACTGTTTATTTTTATTTCTCTTGTAGCTCAAAATTTAGCTCACTGTAAGGTACATGCTCATTCCAGGGAGAAAACTTCTTGAGTGAAAAATAGCCAACTGTTTAATGAGCAATAAAATCACTACACTGCAAAATAAGCTCTGCAACTTTCTGCACTGCCTTCTTTCAGTGAATTTTACTTTCTCAAAAATGACTAAATAATGCATAAAGTATCCCTAACAAGTACATGATTGTAGTTCAATGAAAAGACAGAAAATTCTATAGAAGATTACATGGCAGCTAGTAGGGTAGTTCACCAAAGAATGATAACTCCCATTAGCTAGAGTTCTTAGATCTGACAGGAAAAGCACATTTCGCAAACACCTGAAAGCTTCTCACACCAAAAGCTTAGTGTTAAAAGTAAAGCAGCAAAAAGCAAACTTGAAGGTATCTAATAGAAGAAGGAGCAGCTTATTAATTTTTGGAGTTTTTCAACCCCCCCAACAGAGCTTATCACCCCTCTCCTGCGTGTTAATTTTTTGCATCTGATACTTTTTCACCTCCTGAGTAAAATTTTGGGTTCTTCAGGTTGTTAGAATTAACGTTTTTTGTGTTTAAAAGCTTCTTTGTGTGAAAGAGCCTTCATATTTATGCAGTTTATCTTCATATAGTGTTTCTTAACAATGACTATATTTTCGGACCCCAAGAATGATTTGTACAAGGACTTCAGAGATTTTCCATATTTCACCCAACCCCCTCACTAACTAAGACCCCCTGCTAATTACTTTTTGTTAAATTTCCGACCCCCTACTATTAAGATCCCCCTTGTATTAGGTACCCTAGAGTAGATAGCATGCTCTCGAGATGTGCAGGCATTAATATAATATAAAGCTATGATTTTATCAAGATCCAGTCAAATATCAATTCAGCTATTTGTGTTGGTAGAACATTCCTTTACGAAGAAAAAATTCAACACGTCTCACAACAACCTTGAGAAAATGTACATAAAGAACAGAAGCTAACGTTTTCAAAGGCTTTTAATGCACCAAATGGCTCATTTGACAGAAATGAATGCCCCAAAACGTCGCGGTTTCACGGGCTTTGCCCTAGCCCCCACAACGACCCACAGCCCCCTGGACCCAACTACTAGCTTTGCTCACCTGCCTGGATGAGCCCAAAACTCAATTCAATAAAAAAACAGTGTAGAACCTCAGTGCTTGGACAAAACCCTGACAAGGGGGCAATTTCAAGATGCGTCAAGTTTGAGTGGCTGTAGACTAAAAACTACATAGGTAAAGTAATGTCATGAGGTACTAGGTCTGGAAACGTCTTGTGATGAAAAAAGTTCCAAGATGCCGGTGTTGTGATGTCACAAGATATCGAAAGTTATAAATGTCAGTAAAACACAAGTAATAGCATCGGTCATAGTCGGAGCTAACAGATCATTTAAGAAATAATTAATCTTGATGAAACTTAGCATGTAGTTCCAAAACAAGCCAAATTTAGTATTCACCAAGTTCCAAGAAAATTGCTTGCTTCGATTTTGAGTTATTGCGGAATAAGCATGAAAATTCAACATTTTCCACGCAATGTGGGGACCATAATGTAAAATAACGACTTTTTGAAGTATGATATACATGAGTTTGCCACCATGACACCTGTCTATTATACCTTTTCTGGAAGAAAAACTTGTGGGTTTTCTTTCTGGCAAAAATATTTTTGCCGGAATTGGTACTAAGATGACTCCACATGACTTCGAATGCCGTCAACATTTTCAAAAATTTGATAATTTTAACTGTTTTAGACACTATAGCCAAGCGCATTAGAAATAATCTATCTTGATAACACTTTTCGTGTGTGAACAAGATAAGCTGCGCCACAGGAAAAATTTTTAAAAAATTCTCTCGGTCTACCCTCAAGAAAACTGATGTCAAAGTTGCGTTACAGTGAAAAATGGCTGTTTTGGCCCATTTTATGTCATCAATGCAGGGTTACTTTTTCGAAAAACACCCTATTCTTGAGCATAATGCAGGCAAAATTTCACCAAAATTACACGCTTTGACCATCCAAATAGCAAGGAAATGCTTTCAAAAAGTGGCTCATGGAGTTCACAGGTTTTGAGTCAATTCTAGGGAATTTTCTCATGAAAAAACTGGAAACTGGAAAACTGGAAAAAAGCCTTTTTGGGCAAAAAAGTGACATTTTTGCCTCCTGAGAAGCGTGGACAAATAACGGTACACTTAATCTACTCAGTCCATGAAGCAAAAGTGTGTCCCGGTACAAAACATGAGTAATACTAGTAACAGTACTAATAGTTATTTCAATCTGACGACTTAAAATAAATTAAAAAATAGCGAAAATTGCCCATTTACAATTTTTGACAATTTCGCAATTTTTTCAGTTTTGAACGTAAGCAACTCAAAAAACTAAAGTACTGTCAAAGTCATAGTGTGAAAATGGCTCAGTTTCACGTATTTTTTCAAAGCAAATTTTTAAAATGTATATTTCTATGAAGGAATCCACTAAGAAAACTGGTTGGTGGCAAAATTTAGTCTATCAAGTGCAGCATCTGGCAACAGCATTTTCCCAACATGATATGACCCCATCAGCTGTATGATCATAAAATATGGTGGCTGATTTTCAAAATATGAATGTTTTGACTCTACTTTTACCAAATTGAAGGCCAAATACAGGCAACCAATAATAGATAACATACAAGGAACACAATACAAACTACAATCACGAGACATTTCAGGAGATTTGATAAATTCTTCACGTTTAATTTAAAGGAAAAGCAAATGACCCATGTGGGAAAAAACCCTTTTGAGCACTTAAAAATTACGACCGATTACAGTAATGTGAATTTTTAAAATTTTTTACAACATAGAGTCAACGCAGTTCTAATCTGTCATCTATGAAAGTTTGATCACTTTTCAAATAGAAGTCGCAGCCATATCGGCAGAAAAATATAAAATGTAAAATGCCTACAAAGATATTCATATTCATAACTTTAGGACCAAACATGGTATGCTCAATACAATAACAGTGTGAGGAAGTGCTGCATCAGTATTGAAAAGGAACATAAAACCAGACTATCTTTTCGTCTTTGCTCTCAAGATTACGCTCAAAGTTGATCAAGACGACACTCAAATACCTGTCTGGCGTCATGCCAGGCATTAGGACATCATCAATAGCCTCAGAAACTTCTCTCAAATAATCTTAAACTTAAGATTGATAAATTGTCTACACATTTCAAAATTTGTCTGCCTGATCCAAGCACGTATATCAGAACACCAAACGGATAAGAGTAAAGTAAAAAAAGTGTAATTCCAACTTTGGGGCAACGTTGGATGGATGTTGGCATCTGTGAGCGCCATTGAACGTCTTGATTTCAAATATAAATGAATTTTGAGTTACTTCCAAAATCAACCCTGGTAGTATCTATCAATATTGTCAAGTTATCGGAGCTTTTCTGAGCACCAATAAGAAACTGACAAATTTTCGTTATAAGAAAAGTCATCCAACATTCTGACCAACTCCACAAGATAGCCTATACAGATCCAGCTTTATGCTACACAGTTATTAAGTACGAATTTTGCTTCTCAACCCAAAGGGAGGATCAACAGTCTCTTCCAGCAATGGATGAGGAAACAAAACTGTAATTTCTGGCGTATAAGCCCCGGCTTATGTGTAAATTTTAACTACTTTTAAGGTCCATGCGGCTTATCTTCCAGTGCGGCTTATGCGCTGAGTTGCCGCTTGAAAATACTTAGCAGTAAGCGGCTTGTCTAATGAAATCGATATTCATTCCAAATTTGCAAAACCTACATTATTTGATACCGAAACTAGGTCGTAGCCACAGAAGCACGTATTTCATTTACCAGAACTACGCGACTTTTACATTGTATAGAATTGTACTTATAATTGAACTAAAAAAATACAATCGCTAGAAAGCCGTTTTTTGAACTAAAAAAATCGACCGCTAGACAGCTGCTCAATCTAAAACATACGATAGCTAAATTTACAGTACTTCAGCTACAGGCACTACCAAACGAAAGATATCTTCATCTTGATGCTCAATTCTTGAATTTCGTAATTGAGATCTTGGCCAAACCCATATAATTTCAGTTAGCCAAAAACACGAATATTATGCAAAGATTGAGGTATAAAAGTATGCAACCCTCATTGTGGTTGTTTATACATTGAATAAAACCAATTTTGCTGAAAATGCTGACTTCATTTTTCAGACGCCTATCGGGTACTATCCCTTTATGATAATGCAAAATTGTTTATTTTTTGCATAGAATTCTTTTTCTTTCGCTGTTACTTGTGCAAGTTGGGTCATTACTCTCCTGAGGTGTTGAAAGCGACGTGCGGCTGCAGCGACATATTGACAGAACGTTTGTTTTGGGAAATGTTGAAGTTTGTAGAGGTTTATGCTGCTAAGAATGTCGCATTTCGTATACATCCCCAGTCCGCTATGGAGCAGTCAACAGTTTTCATTTCTTTTTTCCATTGGTCTGTTTCCTGCTTCCTTCATCGACAGAAAATTACATATCCTGCATCGGGGGCTGGGGTGCTTGCTACACTGTACAGGATGTGTCCTGATTTATTAACATTTTACAACACCGCTAGTCCATCTGTAATTCTGACTAATTCTAATTGACTTGTAAAAGTTATATATTGTACTATATAGTGATTGCTTTAACACTGAACAGAATTTATCTGTTTAAAATATTAATATTTACTTCCAAAAGTCTATCGGATACTGTTCCTTTAAATAGCTAGAGATAAATAATATCATATGTATGCACAGTAAAATCAATCTAGAATCACTGAACATGAGAAATAAAACACAAAACCTCTACCTTCATTATTTAAAATTTTGCATGCATTAATGCCGCATCAAGAAGTATTAATTACTCAGGAAAACACGATAAATTCTGCCTAAGATTAATTGATGGAACTGATATAAGCATCTCTGAACAAAGTAAAATAATGCCTTTCATTCACCAATATGTCAATAACAGCTACTGCATTCAACAGACAATCCATAGCTCACCTTATTTGAGTGGTAGTAGTTGGAAAATGAAGCAGGTTTATAATTCGCCATACTTTGATTCATCAAGTCAGGATTGTTAAACAGGCTCTCCAACTGAAACGAAACACAAACAGAGCATACGCAAAGAAACATTTAAGGAAACCTTAAAGCTTACATAATTCACCTTACTTCCTATTGATGATGTCCCAAGATAATAGCAATGCAACCAACACATCGTTTCATACTAGTCTCCCATTGAGAAGTAGTTCAGACATCAGAAAACTCACAATAATATAGACAATTCAATCCCAATCACCACCAGGTCCCCCCATAATTAAACCACATAAAAAGAATCTAACAATGCCGCACCAACGGTACTGTTTATCCCAACCATCCGAGCAAAAAGCAAAAACAAATCACAAAATTAGCTGAATTCACGAAAATGTAATGCATCTGCATCATCAAACATCACTACAACAGCTGCTGATGTTCATACCAAAACACCAAACAAATAACTACTTAGAGCACGAAATAGCAACACTTAATGTATACAGGGGACTCAAATGATCCATAACATAACTACCATTGTTCCGAGGCTTGATGCTAGCAATCATGAAGCGAAAAAGAGATTTTCAGACATGAAAGTCATGCTCAAGACATATGAGAGTTAATCCTACATATGGCACAAAACCCATTTAATAACTAATATTGCCCTTAGGTACCACCAAGCATCTTTCAACGTTAGAGAAAAAACATTTCTAAAACATTAATGGCCACCATCAGGCAAAAAATCAAATTCCTTAAAAACCCAGCTTCCTAAGAACGCTATTGATTACACCTTCTTTGAACAGAAGAACCAAGTCCAAAAAGTAAGCGCTTACTACATGAATATGAAAATAGCTATTTTTCACTAGTTTTTGCAACAAAAATGGCACAGCCACTCAAACAAGGGTTTTCCAGGATATAGAAAAGTTTTCTTACACCGCACTTTTACTAGTGAGGTTTCGCAAATCCAATCTAGGACGATAACGATGACGTCATTCGAATGTCGTGGCTGATTTCTAGGACGGTGTTTGGAAAAATATGCGTTGTAGAAAGGCCAGAACGGCGGAGTTTCCCTCGAGCAGTCAAATGAAAACGCAACTTTCGAACGCGCTTAGGAGACTCCTACAAATCTAATAATGAATAATTCCATCACATCATAAACAAGAAGAATGCTATATTGTATGGCCTCAACACGTTGACACTCAAGCTATTTCATATAACCTACATTTTATTCAAAAATTTGAAACTTGCTACATTCAGTGGAGCTAACTGACAGCACAGGCTTTGGACAATTTCTCATCAATTTGAGATGGTGAGAACAACTCAAGCTGCTTGGAAAGTGGCTATTTACATTTAAAGACGAGACCTGGAAGACGAACCCAAACCCAAGACATACTGTAGTTGGGACTCAACATCTCAACCCTATTCTGCCAGGGGATGGTAAAAACTACACCCCACCCTAAATATTGAAAAAATGCAGCAGAGAGTATGAAGTTTTGCTTGGACATCCCCAACCAATGCATAATTTCAAAGAAACTGTTCATTTGAATAGGCAGATCAGCAGTTTTGCAGAAGTCAGCGATTTTTACTGAATACTACAATGGCAGAAGTTGGCTCACCCATTGTTGATAAGCGTAGAACTTGTCATAAAACACAAATCGGAGTGTATAGTTCTCTTTCCCCATGTCGGCTTCTTAAAGGGGCCTTTGTTCTCATTATTATTATTTATAACAGAGAAATCACCCCTAACTTTGTAGACAAAAGTCACACATCTATGAAACTAAATAAACAAAGGCCACAATGCACTCAATACTAAGGTCATTAAAAGTCACTCAAAAATTGCAAAAGCCCAATAACTTCGAAATAATCAAGAGCACCCTAAAAATAACCATTTTTGACCACAAAGTCGCCACACCAACCGAGGAAACGAATTTTCTTATATATGGTAACGGTTCATAACATAACTGCAAGGGCCAAAAAATAAATGATGAATTAAATAAATCTTGACATTTTTCACAAAAGCCTAAAAAACGTAATTTGGGGCATAAATGACCACATCCAAGGTGGACAACAGCTTTTTCAGCAATGAATGAATTTTGGGCCATACTACAAGAACAATTGCTGCAAAGTTTCACCGGAGATATTACTCAAAAAGCAATGAAAGCATCTTGAAAATTTCAAGAACACCCTACAAATGACCATTTCTGCCCGAAAATAGCAACGCCCAAAATGAGAATAAAATAGGCTCAGATGTAACACATGTTCCATAACGTAATTAAAAATGATACTAAGTTTCAATTCAATCATTGCAAAGAAGTAATGAACAGATTTTGAAAAATTTTCGAATAACCCTAAAAACATTATTAGGCACCAAAAAATTAACTACCCCCTCAGCATTTTTGTGCTAACTTTTGAACAGCTTCATCTCTGCACAGAGATATTTCTGGTATTTACCATTTACCCCTTGGACACATTCTGTATAAATTTTAGATTATTTGGATTAGTGGTGCAGAAGTTATCAATATGTTCTCGGAGTAATGTGACAAAACTCTATTAAATTTTATATAGAAACATCACTCAAGTGCACAAAGCAGCAAGGTGATACGAATGAAACTCGATTAAATGTTAATCCAGCAAATGTTTTCCAAAAAGTTGCATGCCCATTATAATTGAAGGTCAAAAAACTGGAGGGGGCATAAAACTAATCCCCTCTGCATACCCCTACTAACTAACCCAAGAAGTTTTGGGTCACTTTAAAGAGTGTTCTGCAAATGCATCAAAGTACACTTGACACTTCCTATTGTGTTGGTATTATTAGTGTGAACCTAGATGCAATTGTGCTCACGTTATGCATGACTCTTTAATTTTGATTGAGTTATTTGGGTGAGGCATAGAATTTACATGACCAATATGCCCCCAACTCAGGGCCTAAAATAAGGTAGAGCTCTAATTTTGGTTAAAATAACAAGTTCCTGTTTTAAACAAAAATTTAAAAAAAAAACAAGTCACAGAATTGGACTCCCACAAACTTAATTGAGTACCTTTGTGATAGGTCACACAAGAACTAAAGAGCTATTCCCGGCTATTCTATACGAAAAGAAAACCTATTTTTTAGCCAGCTTTTACCGATTAAAGAGCGAATAAATCCTAGACTCCAATATGGCAAGCAAATGCAACAGTTTACATGCTTCCTCTACTCCGATGATCACCTTATCACACACGAGCGATCACTGTTGCGCTGGTGATACTGCATGAGATGAGCTACCAAAGATCTGTGTAACGTTAACACTAAATAATTTATTTTCATAATCCCATCGCAGAAACTGCGGTTCTTCAAAATCTATTCTATCAATACTAAACCATAGAGTAGCTTATCATCGCTGGCTGTCATCTGCTACAGCTCGGTCAATACTGTAGCTAGGTAAGGATGAGTAAAAAGCATTGTCAGAGACAATCTGAAGCAAAGGCTTTAACTGCAGAACCAGTGCTTTCAGGAAGTAAATAGAGCGGGCGCAGTGTATCGCACATAGTGAAGGTAATGTATTTGGGTTGCATTCTCATTGTTTACCGCATATCTACTTGCCTTGGATACTGAAAATCCCCTGCTGCATGTCTATAGGACATGAAGTGTAGCAACAACAAGGAGTGAATGGCCAGCTGCAATTCTGGTCAGTGCATGATTATCAGGTTAATAGATTTATAGTCCTTGGGTTAGTGCTTTGTTTCTGCAATGCTACCCACACCTGGCAGCTCGAAGGAACAATTTTAGAAACACCAATGCATAGCTCTCAGGTATAGACAGTACAAAATGCATGAGACACGAAAAAGAGAAATAACCATGTATTTGCAAGATATTGAGGCTCGTTAAACTTCTTGTAGTTATACTAATAGGGTATTTTCTAAAATGCTCAGCTGATATGTTGTGGATAACAGTCTATAAAGTACGTTTGAAAAGATGCTCATTCGTTCCATCTTGCGATCATATATCTTCATTGCTTTCCCCATATCTTAAACTGGAAGAAATGTCATCCATGATGTGAAATGATCAAAACAAATGCCATCTCCAGAAATTAAAAAACGATCTCAACTACGCACATAGCATATGTATTATAAATAGTATGATGGTAAAAATGATGCATTTTACAAGGTGCACTGTAAACTTTTACTGGCTTATATATATAGTATATTTCATTTTAGGACAGCACACGGGAGATACGCATAGTTATTACATGCTAATCAAACTTTTATTTAGGTTGATGATCTCTGACAAGAATTATGTGACCCAAATTTCGTGGAAATTGGTTGTTCAATTTTCGTAGCCGCTCAACTGCTAGCCAACAGAATTTGAACTCCACCTTTGATCCTATTATACTGCTAGGAAAAAACTCTCCAAAGTTCTTGCTAGCATTATTTGATCAAGTGAAACTTATGACAATTTGCTTCAAAGCTCTGCTGCGAAATCATTTGACTTAAGTAAGAGCAACATTTTCTGTGATAAAGGTAGTTTCTAGGAAGGGCTTAAACAGTCTCCTGAGAAGTCACTGTTTGTACAAGCGAAGTATTGCTACTCTAGATCAATCAAATTTTCCACTTAATACGATGGCAGTCATTCTCTTCTTCTTTTCCCCTATAAAGCACAGACACTTGCATCCGTCACTCACACAATCTACTTCATTCAGTATCACAAAATACCACAGATATTCAAGCTGCACATGAATTCAACGACGAACATTAAAAATTCTTTTTATAAGGATCACTGTCAGCAGGAATTGAATGAGAGTTGAACTACCGCTATTCACTCCTGCAGCTGGAATTGAATTACTGCTGCTGCGGGAGCAGAACTACCGCCATCCAGCTAAAATTACCTTGAATTACCGCTGCTCCCCATGAAATCTCTGCAAGGACACTCTCCAAAGCAGTTCTAGCCACCGCAAGCGGGACCGAAATTTCAATAGACATCATTAGAAGCAAGAGGGAGACAGTGGTTCACAGCAGGATAATCCAGAGCGTGTCCTTCTACTTCATTGGTACCGCGCCTTCACGGGAGTGAAATTAATCGGAGATGAAACCAAAGCAGAACGATGAACCGCAGTTCCATTTGCATCATACACAACCCACCAAAATTTTTACATCTTCAGTGTGTTACTAAAGCCTGTCACAAAAACAAAGACCATTCAGAGCTTCTATGACACAGAAAATCCATAAGCCTATGATCAATAACAATAAAAAGAATGCCCTCCAAGGAATTTAACAGGACGCATCATTAGTATTTCCAGTATATCGCCTTTCACATTGAAGCATTACCTTTCTTAATGCATCGTCAGAAAAGGAGGGGGGAGGGTTACATTCCCCCATGTCTGTAAATTTTTCCAGCGCCCTACAGGCGTGAGCGGTACAGCCGCACCAATTTCTATGTAAGTAAAATCCTTTTGCCACAAAAGTTACTATCCTAGCATTTTCGTACACGAAATATGGGCCCATGCCTGAGGGACAATTTGAGCCATCTGATTGGCCGAGGGGATTGTCTTTGACATCTCGCACTACTGCCCCAATCAACTGCACACATAGCCTCAAGACGCATGCCAAATTTGGTGACATTTCAATTAGCAGGGACCATTTTACTGACGAAATCGACGAAATTGCTTAAATATGTAATTTACAGGCTAGTCTCCTTACTCCTTTTTCATTTGCCGCGAATTTTGGATAAGCTTGTTGCTATTCTATCTCCATTCCAAGTTTCCGTTGTATGGATCATCAATTTGTCCCTGAACGGGCCTTATATCTAACACTTACACTACGCATCTACGGAATAGCAGTGCCTGGTCACCACCCTGAACTCATTCCATCTCATTCGTAGCCTATTTTGAGCACCTTACCCCGAAACAATGTTGATCATTGTAGGAACTATGCTCAACATGACAGCTTATGCATGTGCATCCTTCATGGGTATGCCATGTAGTGTTCAGTAATGTACTAACCTCTGGCAACATTGTTTTTCTTGAAAAGGGGGATGAAGTACATCAAATCTGAACAGACTTATACTGTTTGCACTGTATGGTTCTAATATCTGTTTGTGCAAATATGTTTTGGCCACGATTGTAGATGAAACTAAGCCCTGAAGGAAGATGAATGTATATGAGAGTAGCAGATAGAATAACTTGCTTTGATCAAATGAAGATTGCATATATAGGAGGAACATGTCTTTATTACTAGCTGCTGCTACAACAGCTACACCCAATTGAGCTCAGTCATTCCAAGTTACTGCTACTTCCTTTGTCTTCTAAAACCCAAGTAGAGGCTCATGACAGTGTATAGAAACCATTTTTTGATTGAATCATGACACATGCAAACAGAGCGTAACATAGGTTTATTTTTGAGGTGGGGGTTGTCCAGATAGTTACAGTTATCTTGCAAGCCAGTGAACCTGGCGAGCCTTAGCCCTTGTCCAAGCGGAACAGAAACAGAATGGTGAAATCTGTTTTTAATCACCTGACATGACCTGATCTCAATCAAACAGGTCACATACTGAATTCTGGATATTACGTGTAAATAAGTGCAGGAAATGAGTGGGCTACAAATGAGTTCAGCATTTCGGCAATATGAACGGCTTCCATTCATTGATATATTTCATAGCGTGGCAAAAAAAAATTCCCATATGATTTTTCAGGCATCCGAAAGCAGTCAGCACTGCAAAATGAGAGCTGCATTAGGCCCTAGCAAAATTAAAAAAAGTAGCTCAATCGTATCACATATAATTTTAGTTAACAAAACTAGTGAGAAGATCACTCCATAATTGATACATTCAAAGAAAACATGAAGTCACATTTACATCAAAATACTCAAAAGACTTTCTCTCATCACATTCAAAAAGTTGATTTACTTCAGTATGGCAGTATACACAATCACAAGATGATAAGACCACTGTAGCTCAAAAAGCTGTAGTCACGACTCAAAACATTTCAAACTCTGTTAATCCACAAATAGCACAGCTGCAAACAGCATAGCAGATCTATCCTTGCGACACACCTAAATGGTGATTCCCTCATAGAAGCCAATCACAAGCAAATTCATTGTTCAAAGAACTAGTGGGTTCTCTTATTTGCTGGCTAAAACAAATCTGTTAGCAAAATTTATGTTTGCCTTCATGCTTTTATGCAACTCAGGGAATTGCAATTTTAGATGTACCATACTGAGACGTACCTGTGAGTAAGACAACTCACGCAAGTTCAATATCGTCAAAGTGACAGGCTATTTGCAACAATATCGAATTTAACAGACTTAAAAAAGACAAAAATAATATATTCAAGCACATTGTTTCTTACCAGTACCATGATATTTTTAAAGAATCTATACTCTGTTATGTTCAGTTATGTGGTTACTAAAATGGTTGGAGTGCTCACTTTGATAAAGAACATTTTTGATCATCACAAACCTGAAGGAGCGGCTAAATTTTAAATTTCTGGGGGGGTAAACCAAATCTTCAGGGGTTCAATTTGCATGGGGGTTCACAATAGTTTCCCGAAACAAAATAGTTAAAGGGATTTTTAACATAATTGCACAGTATTTTGTACTTTTCTCTTCTCGCTTGTGGCGGGCCGCAAATCTATTCTAAATTGTCAGTTGCTGGTTTCTGGTGGATAAGTGAATAAGTAGAAAACGTAACTGCAGCTGGATGTGAGTTATTGTTTGAGTACAAGAGAACTTAAACATATGCAGGTACGGCGCCACTGGGGGGTCCGGGGGGGGGGGGGGGC
>JAOBRC010117789.1:0-15453 GCA_027575255.1 Scolionema suvaense | reverse complement strand
TATAAATATAAATATTATAAATATGCCTTTCACAAAACGTCTAAAATGTAAATAATGTAATAAGATAAGTAAATCATTGATGCAGCTAAAATCAATGTCTACCAGCCACAAGTGAAGTCTGTTTTGTTGACAGCTACAGCTTCAGAAAGTACCCACATTAAATTCATTGTCCATTAGTGAGCTCCGTAGCAATCAGAGCCCAGCAAACAGCAGCTACAGCATCAGCCAGGAATGAAGTATTTTGGAGTAGACATGTGATAATAATGACCATCATTCCCCATCCTATGTTCTCCTTTTTGATATTCACCAAATCTAGAGAGAGCATAATATTAAAGAAATTTATGAATGGTAGTTCCCTTTAGAAACGAGAAATATGGATTCATTCAATTGGAATTTTGGGTGACAAATGTGATAGGCAAGGGAAAACTTTGCGGTCATATAATTTATTCAAAGACAACAGCATACTTTACACAGTACTTCACACTGTCAGTGCAGACTTCAAAGTTAAAGTACATTGTTGTCTTTGACTAAATTAAATGTGACAGACAATTCAAA
Organism: Scolionema suvaense; assembly: GCA_027575255.1. Taxonomy (NCBI): domain Eukaryota; kingdom Metazoa; phylum Cnidaria; class Hydrozoa; order Limnomedusae; family Olindiidae; genus Scolionema; species Scolionema suvaense. The sequence goes on along the minus strand of JAOBRC010117789.1, from coordinate 14,898 downwards.
ATTCATTTCCTCCAAAATTCTACGCAAAAACAAAGTAGCTAAGACCTAACAAATCTGTCACTGGCATTTCCTTGGCAATCATTTAATCTTTGACAAGATTTGAACCACGGTAGTAAGCCACATAACTGCAAATTTACAACAAGAATGAACAGTAAAATGCAACATAATTTTTCGTAAGCTGCCATCAGGTGATTACTGATTTTGACCCTAGTCAATAATAGCACAGTCTTTCACCTCTGTGTAGCAATCTCTTTTGAGCAAAGAATTGAAGGATTGCAGGGACCAAGAAATGTTCTCATAGTTATTAAATCTCATTTATATTTATTCACTTAAGGGGGATTGCTTCGAAATCGTGGCTTTTGTTTAAGTCTTGAAGAAGAAATAAGTTGCTTTCTGGTAAATAACACACAAAATTCCTGCCACAGACCAATGATGCAGCAGGCAGGCAGAGCTTAGCAATTATCTAGTAGCTCCATCTTTAGTCATTTCAAGGGAACGAGGAAGATACATACAAAAGCTGAGACCCACACAACATGTCTACTATCTAAAAATTGCGGGTTTACTAGCATACAGAATGAAATTCTAGTTCTAAAAAAGTGCTAGAGGTTGGATAGAACCAGCTGCTGCAATATCAGCTGACAGATTCGGAAGCGTCACTATCAAACAGCTTTCCAGAGACAAAAAATTGTTTTGCGTTAGAAGCATCTTATTGCGAATTGTTTCATTGCCATTGAGCGAGGCACAGGCCCAGGCCTGGACAGCATTTATGGTATCAGAAACGTTGTGCAGGACATAACTCTGTAGATAGAATAGGTCAGTCAGCTTGGCTCAATCCGTCAGCTGGCTGAGGTAGGCAAGGAAATAGCTTTATTCCCCAGTCAGTCTATGTACTTAGCATATACATTGGCATGACTGATGTCCCCTTTTTGCCAGTAAGCATTTCCTTAGGTGTTCTAGTGCTGTGTGCAAATAAAACGTCAGATTATTCTATCATACGGCACTTCTATTTCTGATTAAGATACTACCCAAGAGAATTGAGTTACCACACACATTGTTCTGCTCATAGGGATATTTTTCGAAAAATCTGAATATCTCAAAATATGCCACATACGTTGAAGGTAAGAGATCACCAGGATGCACCTTCTTCCTATCGATAGAAACAGCTTCATTATCTTTCAACAACTTCGGATCTGATGGGAGATGGAATCGAGCCATCTGCAACTCTGTGTCACTCAACCGCCCATGAGATACTCTTCCATAAGCAAGACGCTGCAGACCACGATAGAAAATGTATTCGCACCATCGAAAAGGGTCCGTTTCGTCAATGTCCTGCATAAAAGATAATCGTACACAAGATAGGCTAACTCGTTAAAAGTCTTAATACTTGCATCATAAAATGCATGCTACATTGCATTATATATGAATGTAATCAGCTTGACCATAATAATTTTTACACATCAATATAGCAGTATAATAGAATATAACAAACTTTGGATGGAGAGTACTTATTTGGATGATAGAAAGAACGTCATGGAGAAATACAACATACAAAGAAAAATAGGTGATCATCAAACAGAGCTGCTGAAGCGAAATGCGAGTCCTATCTCACTGTCCTAAAGAGGACATATTCTATTAGGGTTCCAGGAAGAGAGAAACTTTTAGTTGCTCTAAATAGAATAATCAGTGGTGTAACATAACTCTTTCCAGAGGGCGTCATGTAGGCCACCTGGTTACAAGAATTTGAGTGCTTAACCAAAAATATGGGTGCCGCCTGCAGGGCAAAAACATCACAATGTTACTAAAATAGCATCTTTGTGTGTGCTATTCCTCTCTGTGATGTCAACAGCAGGGCACCCACTATGTCATACCACCGTATATACAACAGACCATATTGTTGGGGAATCTTTAAAAACTGAAACTATCATTTCCACTCTTTGTATGAATACACAGAGCACTCAACAGGGGATGAGAAATGTCTTGTGAAAGACAAGTAACAGTGATAACACGCTAGAATCAACGAACCTTCATTCTTCCATTTCTTGTCAACATTAAGTAATCTCTTCGGTGAGGTGGCGATGTCACATATCCCAGAAAGATCATTGGATTCGTACTACAACGAAATAAAAATAATTTTCGAAACACTCATCTACTGGCATGTGCCAGTGCTAACAAATTAAACATGCAGCAAACAATGAGGAGAACAAGAACAGATGTCAACGAATAATTTCTCCTCAAATGATACATCCATTCCATTTTTGGCAGTGTTTTCATTGTATTTTTTTATCCAATCCTAACAAAATATGGCAACAAGCAATAAATTTACTGCTTGCTGGCTTCACTTCGCCACATAAATATTTTCATTCCTATTCTTTATGATTCACGGCAGGCCTTAAACTATATACCGGACATCAAACAGCGCCCGATGCTTATCAATTCCCAGTGACGTACATAAACAGGTATTAACACGTCAAGGAAAGCAGTGCATACTTGAAACAGTAGATAATAGTCATGACAGTATAAACTATGCCCTCCCTGCCCAGCACTTCAATATTGACCATCAACTGCACTGTAGATCTGACATCCTTCCAACGAAAGAATGTAAAAAAAAATTTATAATAAATATATATTATAATGCATCTGATCAAGCTTCATGAATGACCAAACACAGAAATACAATAGGTTAATTAAGTCAATCCATGAATGAAGAAATTCTGCTACAACAGAGTTAGCATGAAAGACCTGTGTCGAATCTTTTTCCTTCATAAGACAACCGATATAACATAACGAGAAAATGAACATCGGTATTCATTAAACTATTCACTGGATCTAACATAATGTCATACATCAGCCTACTAGCATGAATTGACACACATATACTAGAACCTGAATGAATATTCCGACGCAGGCAAAGAAAATAATTACCTGTTATTCATAATTTGTGCTAACGTTTCGGCTTGCAGTTTGCGATCCAAGTCATCCCTGAAATATAATATAACAGACATAGGAGAGCCATGCTAATATGCAGTATGAACAGCAGCAAACATGCAAGAAGCCTGTGTAGAGCAATGGAGTAAACATAAACCATAGCATGTATATTTTCTTCAGGCCAAGTACATTTATCTCAACTTTCTTACTAAATTAGTCTTCTTGAACGCATTTGCAAATCTAAATTTGGTTCTATCTCATAGAAAGGTACACCTATGTTTGAACGAATGCTTTCAATTTTCAGTTACTAAGGAATGTCATATACCTTAGAAACTGTCTCGTATGACGTCCCTGATCAGCAACGTTGAGAATCCGAGTAACAGCATAACATCAGAGCAGACAGTAATCAGAGTAGCAGCGAAAAAATATCAAACTTTGAAAAGATATTGCAGAAGAACCACTTAAGCTTTTTTACTCACATAAAAACCAGTCTTCATGCGTTTCAAAGATCTACCAAAGGGGGGCGGGGGGGGGGGAATATTATTTTTGAGTGGTATATTGCTGAAATGGCAAATTTAAGCACAATCCATTCTGAGTGATGATCAAAGAAAAAGGTTCACGCATAATAGATAAGCACTGGCTGATGACAGAAGGAAAGACAAATCTCATGCATATTTGAAGATCCAACAAGTAATACTCCGAGAGCAGGCAATGGTGGAAAAGCCAATGACCATTCTACACACATTTAAAGATACTGTTACCCCTCGGAGAGCGTTTTCTTCTTGAGCTTGTCATTTGCTTCAGACATGTCCCTATGATGTTGTATAGATATAGATATAGATGTTGAATATGGCTACCCGTTTCTCGTAAACAAAGCGAATAACTGGGAAACTGATAATAATTCTTTGTGGAGCTCTAAGTCTCATAGCTTCAATATTTCCCGCAACACTAATGTCATAAGAACCAAGGAAGATGCATAACAGAGTGAGCAATTATCAAGACTTTTATCCGCTCTTTAGTTATAGGCTTGCATTCCAAAAATTCCTAGCCTTTTTTGGAATACATTGAAAATTTCAACTTAAATTGTTCAGAACTTCTAATCAAGCCAAAAACAGAGATAACACAGACACTATTTTTGGCCTTGTTATGACCTTTCGACTGACGTGTCACATGTGCAGAAAAACCTACTGTAGAGGACATAAAGCTCATGGAATACAAAAAATATCAGTTCCTTGCTTTTTGTAGCAGGCTGTGTGCAGGTTGTCTCTTACTTTTGGCACTTTCGAAAGTTTGCCACCTAGTCTAAGGAAAACAAACAGCAGAATCGAAGGTTGAAAAATCTATTTGCTAGAAGTAATGTGGAGCTGAGTTCAAATAATAGAGATCTTTTTCGAGGGGTAACAGTATCCTTAACAATCATGTGTTACACTACACAATACGTATGACTCATGGCAAAACATTTCAATCCTTGCACAATTACAACATCCAAGTGATGAAAATAAATGAAGACAATGAAACTCAAAACAATGGAATGAACGACATATGACATTTACATCAAGCCATAACGTTGCTCTAACATTAAGATTTGCTGTGGCTTCCCCGTAAACGATACCATGGATAATTCAAGAACGCTTTCAGTAGCATTGTATTGAAGTATGAGGGCTTGATTGGAAAAACGATAAAACGCAGAATTGCTAAAGGTCAACTAGCATTAAGCAATCCGCTATAAAACGTAAGCCCTCTGGCCAAGTGTGCAAAAAAAGAGGCCTGAAAATAAAAGAATTGAAGAACTATAAAACACCTCAAAATTAAAGAGATTTCATTGTTCTTAGGTTTCACCATTAGCTAAGCAAGTATTCAGAATGTAAACATACACAAGACATCAAAATACATCATTATGATACTATATTACACATATACATATGCATGTTTCCTTTACCAGTGATTTCCCATGTGCGTAACAAGGACATCAACAGGGTATCCTGTAACATTTAGTGTGGCATGAATAGCTGGAGCTAGTTCACCTAAACAAGAAAGTTCATAATAATGACAGTCTGGGCATAACAATGGCAAATGTACGACTATCTTCTAGCATAACCATAGATATTAAACATTACTCATTTTCCAAATAGTCTGGCGTGGTAAGATGTGGAATAGGAAAGTACGAGAAAAAGGGATGGAAGCAGGTTGCTGAGAAAACCTAATTTTCATTAAGCAGTACAAACCCCAATCAAGGTTTCCTTTCTACTCATCGCATCACTACCACTCAGTGCTAGGATATACTGAACCACTACCTCGCTACCAATGAGACATTCCAAAGTTGTAAAGGTTAAGGCGAGTATTGGTTGGCTATTCCTCTGTTGCTTTGTTTTGATGGTCAGTTCTACTTCACTGATAAATCTGTAGATTGAATGTCACACAAGAAATTGACCAGTACAAATACAAAGACCACATTCAGTGTATTCACATGGAAAAGTTCCAATGATTGGTCCTCATCTCATTATCATTGCACAAGCTATTACTCACACATACCAAGATCCCTATGACTAACACACATTCGCGGATAAGACGTATTCATGCAAGACAATAAACAAGACCCAAAAGAATACTAAATTTCAATACGAGCAAACAAATATCATAGTACACTCTGGAATGAACTAATAACACATACCCTCTGGTGATGGCAGCAGATGATGTGTGGAGGATATAATAGGATATATTGATAATAATGCTGCACTAAAAACAATAGGTAAATACGTTGATGAGGTATTCATTAAGCATATTCTGTGAAAGCAAACACCATTGATTTAAAAAAGCAACAGCACACAGCTCCATCATTAGTGAGTTACTGATATCCAAACTTTTGTCGATTCCATTTTCCATAAATGAGCAAGATATTTCTATGTGCACGACCAGCATTTAAATACAGGAATACATGTTTTTTTTTATAAGCATATTGATTTTCAGGATCAGGCTCAGATATGCTTAAGTTCTTGTGGAATCAAAGCTCAAAATGTGCTTAGAAGATGCTAATTATTCGAATCCAAACTTTCACGTTCTTGCAATTCGTCTGTTTCTTGTTTATGTTACCATAAAAAACAACTATACCTCTGGCATGGGATAGAAGAAATGCACAAAATTCGTAATAAAGAGCCACTTTTGCGATAAAAATGATACAAGCATGAAGATTTTAAGTGAAGTACTTCATTACTTGAGGCTGAGAAACATGCTTACTATATGCATAAAATTTGACTAAAGCTGAGCCTAAGTATGCTTATAAGCGTCATGCTTATAAAAAAAACAGCATGTAACTCAAGAAAACATTTATACAATAACAAAACAAATAGCTGATTGAGGAGCAACAGGTCACTGAACAAGGCAAGCCTGCATTAGACTGGGAAGAATTTCTTTACTGAGTAAATTAGCTTATTCAGGGGCTAAGAGACAGACACTTTTCAAAGGAACGGTATACACCAAGCATCCAAAAATAAATGATAAAATTTTGAGAAAAAACAGTTTCACTGTAAAAACAACCACAATCTACACATCAATATCAATGCTTTCTAGCAAATTAGAATTAAAAGGGTTTGACAAGGACCTGAATTTATGGTCATAACGAAATTCAAGAATTTAGCATCAAGATGGAGATGCTTGCCTTCAGTAGTGCTTTTGGCTGAAACACATTAAATTTAGAGTCCTAAAGGTTACTTTGTATAATAACCTCAAAATGTTTCATTTCGAAGATTCTTTTGGATAGTTAAAATCACAGTTAAAAAACCAATTATTCACATACCCCCATGTGTGGTTCTTCGTGGAGGGCCCATAATCAGAATACATTCCTAAATTTTCTTCTAAATACATCACTAGATCTGTAGAACCGAGGAACAGTCTTGAACAATCACTTTCAACAATACCAATCACAGATGCTTCTGGAAATATAAATGAACACAGACTCACAATGCATTATATCAACAGTTAGCCGATGAATACCAGTATTTTAGGCAGCCACAGCATAACTATAATGGTACTGAATTGCAGTGTATTAGTTTAAATTAAAGGCTGTGCAAACCAAGCTTTATTAAGAAGAATCAAGTAGATACACTTGCACTACCTCAGTGGCAACACTGTACTTGACAGTTTATACAGCACTAACTTAGTAATTATTCACTGACTCTTGTGTCTAACTATATAGAGCCAGCTGCACTAGTGACATAGACATTCACATGTATACGAGTTTGACAAATATCTATAGACCAGAGATGGATGTGGTCGCTGATCCGTGATCCGGAACTTGTCAGTGGCATTTTTCTCAATTAACGCACCCCTTGCTTGAAGTTTAGGGCAACACAAAAGGAATCAATTTGTAGTCTCTGAAGCTGTGCAAATCAATCTTAGAGTGGACATGATATTTCCCATATGATTAAGCATGGGCTTTTTGGTGCTATTCGGGAGCTTAAGGGGGAAGCAGACTTGGTATTTTTGTCGGAACCGCTCATCATAGGAGTGATATAACTTTACACAAACTAGAAGCATTGCATAATGCACTATGCAGCTGTAGGTAAATGGGGACATAGGGTGTGGTCTGTGACGTCGTAAGAGATGTGATCTGACCTGAACATACAATTTAGAGTGCTTTGGAAAATATCTAATCCATTGTACTTTTCCTCAAAAAAACCCATTCTGATAGAGTATCATAAGAACAGTAATGTTGGGTGCTTTCTATTAATATCCGATTTAAATAATTCGTATTTTTACGTGATTGTCGCTGGTAACAAAAGGGGTAAAATTTTCGAACTTCTTTTTTGAATCATGCAATGCCAATGAAGATGTCAGAAATTCTCACAATTTCAGAAATACCGAAGGGAGCAGAGGCTATCTCACCACCTTTAGGTTGAGTAGGGTTAAATACAATGAAATAAGGATGCCCCTAAAACTTCACCCCCCGGAATAAAACAGTACCTCAATTCTACCATCCGGATTTCCGGCTCCTTCCGGAAAACTTCCATCCCTGATATCAAGGGAGCGGACCCCGTCCTATTACTTAATCAAGCTCAGGAGATAAAGAAATCCCAGGTAGGGATTACACTTGATTGAACAGTTCAACCCAAACCTGCACGTTTTTGTACAACATTCAATATTGACCAGAATTCTACCCTGACGCCAGATTTTTTCACAGAGGCTTGCACAGAAAACCTCTATACGTGCCAATAAGCAACAGAAACACCCAAAGCTTCGAAAAACCGAATAGTAATGCATCGCAAGGTCGAAATTTTGCCACACTCAACAAAAATTTCAACGAAAGTGTCCAAAACTTAAACGTACTAAAAACCCGAACTAAAACGCTTTTTAATTCAAATTTGCTATAAGTACAGTAAACAGCAAATCAAGAGCGTCCCATTTTCTTCATTGAACGGCATTCATACAACAATTGCCACTTTAATGCTTTTACGAAACTGGAATGTCACTCTGTAATTAAGTGAAAAATAAATGGCAAGTTTCCCTACATGGAGAAGGTTGACTTCACCGTTTACGTAGATGTCACCTGCATCAGAAAATACAAACAGCTCTAATCATCTGTATATCATGTTCGGGAAAAGTTATATCATCATTTGCAGGTCTGTGGAATTATCTGAGAAGGCTGAGACACGGAACCAAAAGAAATTTATGCAAAGAAAATCAGATGCTCAATTAGAGGACCTAGCAACTAATTACCGTCCATTGTACCACATCATATTCAAGACCAAATGAGATACTAGAATGGCACAAAACCATAAAAAAGGAATATAAGAATCATACCAACTGATGCTCGCAAAAAAACAACGAAATCGATTCATTCTAGTATATCTAAGCCAAACCACAGTTTTCCTACGTACACAATATGTCTGAACACTCACACCAAAAAGTGCAAAAACGAAATAAACTGATCTTGAATAGCTGCAAAGCACCCCCCAAAATGACCATTTTTACATAAAAAATAGCATAAGCCATATCCATCTTTGACACATGATCAATCAGTCAGTATGACACAATATGAAGAAGTTTCAGTTTTACATGAATAAATACAAACAATATTGAACAGATATTCAATGTTTTAAAAAAACCTCTATCTTTTTCAAAAATGGAGAAGCACAAGCCAACAGGGAGCTCTCCCAGAGTGTACATTTTCAAACCAAAATTCGAAAACCAGAGGGATTCACACGATGCACTTCAGCCAAATGCAAGTAGACATAACACGGAGGGTAAGTTTAACACAAGTAACCTCTCAGAACCACAGCCAATGTTTAAAATCATGGCAATTCATACGGTAATTCCAAAGTCGATATCATCACTGAGGTCTGCATGTGCAAACTAAGCTTTTTTTTTATCGGAGACACGACATAGTCAATTACTGTACCACGCAACCTAAGTCTGATATGTACTGGGGGTTGGAGAATATGGTGGGGATGGGGGTTGACACAGTCCATTTTACTATACTAATATCCAGGCAATCACTAGTTGATGTCTTTATTGTGGTTTATGTGGCATAACGGCTTTTTCATGCTCTAATCATTTAATGCTCACTATTGACTGTCAGTCCTATGTATGTAGCGTGCATATTCCATTTGTTTTAAATTCTAATTTCGCAGTTTACGCAAAGATACAAGGTTTTGCTGCATTTCAATTTTGCGGTTTAAGAAAGAAAAATTTATTTTTTAAAAATAAATTGTTTGTTCCAAAATGGTGCATTTTTCACTCTTTTTGACTAAATATAAACAAAGGAAATGTTTTATTGTTTAAAACCCGGACTTTTTGATGCATTCTAATTTCGCGGCTGCCTTAAATACAATTTTTTTTTTGCAGCATTTTAATTATGCAGTTGGGCTGGAAATGTGTTTTTCGCAGCATTTTAATTTCGCTTTTTTTGCACTCGACCGCGAACTTTTCATGCAATAAAGTAGCAGAGGCAGTAGTTTTACAAGCATCAATAAGTATATCTGTAATAAATGTCCCCCCCCAGAAAGGGGCTTCCATTGAGGGGGTGCTTCATAGATCAGGACATTTAAAAGAAGGGGACGATAAATCACCGCATTACTGCATGAACCAAATTTTTAAAGGATACAAGCCACAGAGTTAGTGGACTCCCGTAAACTTATTGAGAATCTTAGTGTCAGTTCAAACAGAAAAAAAAAAGACATAAGCCAGAAGACTCACATCACTTAAATGCGTGCTGAGGCTTTCAGCCCCCAACATTTTTCTTCATGCCCCTTCCCAGTTCATCAATTATTTTGTCGTTCAATAATAATAAAAGTAATCGCAATGTAGGACAGAAAAGAAAAAAAGAAACAGGAATGTTTTTCAGGAGCGTTCAACAGGAAAAGTGAACACAACAACAAGATTTGAATACGTTCAGGCCTTATTTTAGCCCTATGTTGCCTCCGATTACCAGAGGCAACAGCGTGCCTTTTCTAAAAATGATGCCCTTTGTCCCTAAACCAGGCAGATCTATGATAAGAAAACCCCTGATTTTACAGGCTATCTGCGATCATTGTCCCCTCAGGGCAAAAATTTTAAGTAAGTTTATCGGCCCATGCCCTATTAGTACGGACTTAGCATCCCTGTGGAAGTCATGTTTATTTTTGGTGAATGCCCTTCCAGTGATTTTCCAGAGGCATGCCCTGTTTAGCTAGATTATGCCTGATACTGCAATGCCAAACAGAACAAGTGAACTTTTTACCATATTAAGGAAATTTTGCCATAGGTCCTATCCCCCAGCCCAATCATTTGAAAAGAGACACTGGAAAACAAAACATGAAACTACCCAATTTCTGACACAAATTGTCACCTTCAAGCAGAACGAGCTTTCCCAAATATGAAACATGGTCCACAATGTAATTGCAATTACCCCAAAGTTTCACACACAAAAAGACGGAGAGATATCATTTCATACGACTCTTCTGCTGAAGTGGGAGTCTAAAAACGGCTTATTAGCCTGATCATTTCACACAAATAACCTCTCAGAACCACAGCCAATGTTTGAAATCACAATGCATCATACGGTAATTCCAAAATTGCTTTCATCACAGAGGTGAAATGGTGTAAAACAAGCCCTTTCTGTAACAGGACAAAGGTACCAGAAAATGAGTAACCTGTCAGACGTTAAAGTCAAGAAGATCCAAACGAACAAACAATCCATTGGATGCTTTCTAAGAAAATGGAAGCGCAAAAATGAAAGCAAGGAAGAGCAATAGGATTCCGCAAGTCATGAAAAATGGTCAGAAAATCTACTTGTTCCAGTTTCAGGGAGAAATAGCTGCACAAAAACGTTTATTCTTGCCGAAGGCTTTGCCTCGAGCTGTCTTTTCTGACACGTGGGACTTCCATTCCATCTTTTTACTTGCATGCACTATGAACCCAGACTTCCAGCTCTTTTCATGAAAATGTCTATGAATGAAGCTGCAGATATTACAGCTAAGCTGACTCAAGACAGCAAACTTTATGGAAAGGGAAATAAGAGTAATATTAACTCGCACTGCCACAGAACTGAAAGTTTCGTTCCAAAATTAAGGCTGACGATTCAACGGAAAGTGCCCTGTTTTTCACAATAACTAACCAGGTCCTTGGGACTTGCATAGTCCCAATAGGAATAGCCCAACTGATGACGCATCTAAATGTAAAATATCCCTGCATGGAGAGTTGGGCAAGTACAAGGCAGCTCACTAGAAGCGTTGAAGACATAATTGACGAGATCAAGAAATGTTTAGAGGTTGAGTCTTATATACTGATCAGATCCAGATGTTTGGCCCCAACTCAGGCCCAATTTTAGAGAGAAAAAGCCTCCGAATATCGGATAATGCCCTTCTCAAAATCCTCTGAAAGGTGCCCTTTTTTTATCATGTCAGACTCATTTCAACAATGCTTTGGAGAAACTGATTCACACCTGTCCATTTTCCCTAATTTTGGATGCTGCTCTCAATTTCTAGAATAGGCCCTGCCACTATTTTCTTTTGGCAACTTAATTACGAAGTTAAAAATCAATAATAAAGCATTAAAAACAGCCATTTTGCCCGTTCCCCAGAGCTGAAACCAATATCCAACTTTACGCAAATATGTTCATCACAATGGTCTTGATCAGAACAAAAATTTAAAGTATATTTTTCTTGAAAAGACAGAAAAAAGAAACAACTGCACATATATCATCATATGATACACCATGCTGTCTCAGACACATACCAAGTTATCAGTCACAGATATGAATCAGACAGGGATAACTAAGACACTCATCATCAGCATGGCTCAGTTCTCAACGATATCATCAGGGAGTTAGCCAGCCCTGTCAGGGTACACTTTCCCAATCAGAAGAAATTTCCCAAAAGTGCTGCCCCTTGTTGCCCAGGGTCAGTTTTTCTTCTCTAAGTTCATGGCTCAGCTAAACATGACTGTGTTAAACTTATCACAGTTTTAGTGCTAATTGGAAATGCAACAGAAATGTCATGGTTAGCACACGATGAGTTTTCAGTTTTGCCAGGTACAACTATTACTTTCCAACATGTCTCATCCTCAAGAAAGCAAATGGGATTAAAGATGGCTTGGGGTTGAAGTTGGTCATCCAACATAATCCGTAACACAAACCTGATTCCTTGCTTTGTGGAAGAAAAGTTTGAGCACCAAGGGTGCATCTTCAGAGCTGAGCAAAGTACATGGGCCTAATGTATCCCTAAATTCATTACAAATTTATCATACTTTTATTGACGTTTAGTTACTTTGTTTACCAATTTTACGGAAAACCAAGGCCATCTGGCACTGTGTACAGCAACAGCTTCCAGGCCTTTGCCCTGGACCCAGCAGAGGGATTCATAATACCTCCTACAACCCCCAGTTGCCAAAGTTCAGGTGAAAATTTCTGCTAAACACCCAGATCATGTCAAGTACAAATATATTCATGAATAGATCAGCAGATGATTGCAGACTTCCTAGTAAATACTTCATTGCATGAAAATTATGTGGCATGAAAGTTTCGCGGTTTTGCAGTCAAGTTCAAAAAAGCGCAAAATTAAAATGCAACAAAAAATACATTTCCAGCTCAACCGCAAAACTAAAATGCAGCAAAAATTGGGAGGGGCGTGGGTTCTGTGAAAAAACAGGCCTTCAAATAGCCGTTGGTCATCACTCAATGACTGATAGGTTTCAGTGGACGGCCGACGATATACTACTGGCTTTGGTCGGTCATTGTGACCGACTGATGTCTGAAATCCAATTTTGCAAAAATCTCGGTTTTCAACTGGGAAAACTTTCTTACCAATCTATAGGAGGCGAGAATAGGCAAAGAACCTTCAATCTACTCCTATCTATGCCCAAAACAGCAGATTGCACACAAACAGGAACGGCAGAACAAGATTGCATCCATCCTGATTGGCCTCGTGAACTTCGAATGAAAAATATAACTGTGCGCATGCTCACATGCAAGCGCAGGGTTCTAAGGGCCTCAGCTATGGACTACTCTGTTCATGCACGGCTGTGATTAGTAGCAGACATTAAGAGTGGAAGGGGTGATGTTTTTTCAGCTTGTAATTATTTGTTTCTCTCAGTAACTGAATCACCAAGCCTGTATTTACTCTACCGTGGCAAGGATGTCTGTCATGCCTCGGCAGAAAATATCAATATGTTGTACTTAGGTTCTTCTCGGGAGCAAGAAACACTATTGTTTTAAGAGCTATTGGAAAACACAAAAATGTATTAGGTAACCACATCGAAGAGGTTTTCGATGCATCCTTAATTTCATAGATATGACTATGCTGTCTTATTTATCTGTCTAGAGATGAGAGATTGCCTCTCCTTTAGCCAGCAATTAGTGGTAGATGATGAATCTAGAGTAAATTTTTGTTCTCCTTTCTGGCCCCTCACTATTTTTTGGATGGGTGAAGCAGTGACCAATAGCGAAAATTTATGACCAACAACTTCAGCGGTATCGTCGGTCATATAACTGATGTTACCCCAAAAATTATTTGAATGCCTGAAAAACCAAATTGAAATGGAAAGTTTGAGTTTTAGACAAAAACAAATGAATAATACAAACAAGCAAGTTCTGCTTTCATTTTGTACGCCTAAACCGCCTTTTAAAAATACTGCGAAATGCAATTTTGACCCAACCCAAAAAACCGTGAAATTAAAATGACCACAAAATTTTCATGCAATAAAGAGCAATTTGTTACAGAGCATGTGCATTTCACATAGCCAACCTCTCAGAACCACAGCCAATGTTTAAAATCATCGCAATTCATACGGTAATTCCAAAAATCGCTATCATCACTGAGGTGTACTGGCACAAACAAGACCTATTTGAACTGGGGTGATATAATCTTGGAGAAAATGAAAATAGTCAGATAAAAGGACTAACAATTTATGCACCTCCTTACTCGAATAACAGCATATAAAGCATATCGACTTACTACAACATGTAGAACCTTGGTAGACATGGGCCATGGACTATGGAGGATTATCATCGAAATAACACTTATTATTAAAGCAAAGTGCAAGCAACATTTAAATGGTAAATGTAGATTTATCGTAAATTTTGAGATATCCATATTTTGTTTGACATGACTGTAGTACAACCTGGTTTAACTCTTACAGCGCTATCTTCAGCTTTCGCAAATATGGGCTTCAGTACAACCAACCCTAGAGTGCAGCAGGACAAGACAAATGAGTTTCATGGAAATCTTTAAAAGTTAAGCTGTTGGAGGTATAATGTAGCTTAGGCCACTTAAAAAATTGATTTTGTTTTGGGTAGACTTGCCTCGACCTGACGTGGGAGACATTTTTCAGCTGTAAAAATATTACATGGACTTATGCGTTGTAAGTTTCATACATGTACATAGCGTTCTCCCCCCGCCCTTTCTGCTGGGGGGGAGGGGGTTGAAAATTTTTCAAATTTTGGGAGAAGGAGGGGGAATTTGATTTTTAGGGGGTGGGGTTGCCAGGACAGGGCAAGGTAAT
>JAOBRC010116678.1:0-15453 GCA_027575255.1 Scolionema suvaense | reverse complement strand
AGATATTTTTCTAGTGTAAATTATATTGAGAATTGATCTCTGGGACGGGTTTTATCGGAAACGTTTGGTATTGTAAAGAGATATTTACATTTATATTTATATTTATATTTGGTGCAGTAAAAAGAGAACATGGCGATAATTTGTCCAATTTTGTTCCGATGTTTCTGAACCGAAGGTTGGCATCAACAAACAAAAATAATTTAGGTTTGGCAGACAAAACGGATATTTTTACAAAAAAATATTAACTTCTTTATTGCCTAAATTGTTGAAAAGTTACAGATTCAGAGAAGTATTTTAAAAAAAAAGAACTGGAATCTGCTAAACTGGAGGGTAGTTTTGCAGATATTATAGGTGTAACCTACTTTACACGTAAGAGACTTCAAGTAATTGTACTACTTCATCATTCTAGGCAAAAGCAACACCTGCATTTGATAAACTCATAGTTTTACGGATATACAGTTCTTTGCAACGATCAGAAATAATACAATACACATCCAATGTCAAAGATTAAAACTTTTCCTTACGTCTATAAACACTACTCGAAACTTGCAGACTTGAGTTTTTCCTCGCTCATTTCATTGATGAAATTCACAAGCGTAATAAGGTCACACAATAGGGCTTTGTGGAAGCAGCGAAGAAATATAATAGGATGATCCGCCAGGGCAGGTGATTTTCAACATATATTAATACTACTGTGAGAGCTTTCTGTGGTATTATGCATAGTCATGCATTATTGAAGTTGCAGATCGCGTTTGTTTTGCAAAAGCTTTGGAAAGCTTGAGTTACGAAGAATATTACGAAACGTGATTCCTAAAGTGGTCACAAAGCGTCTCTGCTTTTTCTCATTATGTTTCAAACTTGATTCTTCTCTTTTCGCAAAACAGTTGATACTAGAATACATATAGCTGTGCTGTAGCTATTGGGATCGGATTGCAAATTTTAATTTTTGTTACAGCTACATTGTTTGAGACCAGGGTTGTATTTTCCCTATGTAGATGCGAGTGACTCTATCTATTTGTTATAGTGCTTCCCAATGTCAATGCTGCAACATTTCACCAAATAGAATTGCTAACAATACACAAGAGGAGGCCCGCAACGCCTTCGCTTCTGTTCAACTTTTCCGAGGCGAATCAAGGAAGTTACTTCCTTAGGCGAGTCTAGAGGAGGCTCCTGGCGATCCAAACGCACCAATCCCCCATGCTCAGCAACCAGAGAATTGTCAAACCGAAGATTTTCCTGCTTTGATACAACAAAATAAAACCAAATATCACGAAAAGGAATTAAGAAATCGTTGCAGTCCTTTTTTCTGCATGTATGGACGCTCTAGAGAACTGACGTAAGTGCGAACTCATTTTCTAAACGCCGCATGTAATCTGAACACCTGTCAAAATTCCTGGATCTGAACACGTTGACATATTCCAGCATTGACATTGAAAAGCAAGATGACAAGAAGGTAAATCATTCAACAAAGCATCTGTACTAAAAAGTGAATGGGAATATCTTTCGAGCTGCATAGGAAAACTGCAGCACTATGAAAATTTAAATAGAAAGTTTAGTGCGAATGCGTCTGCGTTTTAGTTCCCCAGTAAATAAGGTAAAGTTCACAGAGCAAGCGTTCGTGAATGTATTAATTAATAGTAATAGTAATTAATGTGTTTTTACGAAAAGATCAGATCAAATACAAAATGTATTTAATAGGGATCCTAATGAATATTCCTGAAGGAGGGAACTTCCTTCTACATAGTTTTTTCTGTAACAACATCCAATACTCCCGCATCCTAGAAAGCAACACATATGTATTTGGACATGGATCATATAATTATTACTATGACGCGCATTTGAAGTTTCCTCTTTGTCCAGCCATTACTTTCTGAGTCTCAGAAAAGAATGGATTGGGTAGGTGCTAAACCTGCTCTAAACAAAACCTTTTCTTATTCTGCTTGTTGACAGAGTCTGGTACAGTATGTATGCAACATATTAGACGCATAGAAAAAGTCAAAGAAAAAGGATAGATCAGGTTCGAAACAAAGCGAACACATCCCCGAAGTCAAAATACTGGTGTAGAACAAGGTTAAATAAAATCCAAAATGGAAAAGTACACGCTTTTATTTTATTAGTAACGGCTTTTTTCCATTCCAGCTCTGATGTTGCTTAATATTTTCATCTCGCAGCCCTGGATGTTGCGATAGTTTGTCTTTCTTGCATATATTTATGTTACCTCGGTTAATAAAACGTTAATTTCTTTACGGTTTGTAAAAAAGTGATGCATAAAAATATTGGGCTGGGCGATCGAATCTCCGGGTCAGGGTGTTGCTTAGGGTTTTCTTAGATTTTAGTGATTTTCTGGCTACTGTTGCTTATAAAAAGAGCGCATAACCACCAGAAGAAGAATGCTTGGTCATGTACCAAGGGAGCTGATATACTTCAACCACAACGCAATCTGCATATGAGATTTCCCGAGAAAGTGGGCATAAGAGTCAATGGGTGATGATTCGCAGTTTTCGGTACACTAAACGTCAATTTACAGAACCTATTATTGGAAAATTATTGTTGAAAGGACCTAACAGTGACGATTGTCCTGTCTTGTGTACGTGCAGGTTGGGATACGCCACAAACGTGTTGCCGCAATGCAGTACAACTCACCTGCAACACGCTGCAACCCGCCCACATCACTAATCACTGCGTCTTCTTGGAGGATAATTAGAGCCAACAGTTTTGAATCAAAACTATTTTTGAGTTCTCGCGAGATGCAGACGCCTATCAGCCTGGTTGTCCAGATACAAACCACAGCGAGTGCATCTGGTCGCCTGTGCTGTCTTCGTAAGTACCAAAAATGTATTTATTCCAGAAGATGTTTTGTGTTTTAGATCCAATCTGAATACAATAAATCTGTATAGCTGGTGAAGGTATTTTAGAAGAACATTGTGGATCTAGTTTTCTTAATAAGTTGATTTCGTGCACTCTCAATTGCGGCATTGGTTGTCGGTCAGTTTACTGGATATTAAAAGCGCATCCAGTGAAAATGCGATTTAAACAAACCTACTCCAGGGCATGTTCCAAGTAGTAAAACTAGCATTTTTGCGTTTGTAACAATGCAGTACCTGATACTATAGCAGATTCGAAGTTTTACCGAGCCAGCTCTTGGTAAACAACAAAGTAACGGGTGAATTGCAAATGTTTACATTGCGGAGACTTACCAAACATTCTCCATGGTCTAAATCAACCTTCTATTTTCCTTGCCAAGCTCCTACGCTTCTCCGTACCTCAATAAATAAATGCAAAGATTTGCATTCTTAATAAAGTTGATTTGTCAACTACTAGTCTGTCAACCAGCAAGCTTCATGTCCTATAGAGGATGGCGCTAACCACGCAAAATGATATCCTCCCAAACATCAAGAACAGCA
This sequence comes from Scolionema suvaense, assembly GCA_027575255.1. NCBI lineage: Eukaryota > Metazoa > Cnidaria > Hydrozoa > Limnomedusae > Olindiidae > Scolionema > Scolionema suvaense. The sequence goes on along the minus strand of JAOBRC010116678.1, from coordinate 12,049 downwards.
CTCTTCCATCACGCGTTCCTCCTTCTTTGGCTTTTGTTCCTGCTACGCGAAGAAAACTGCTAATGGAAGACAAACAGGATTCTCTCTTTCAAAGTATGCACGCTAAAGAAACGTGCAAGGAAGGTTTTGCATAAATCTCATCAAAAAGTGTTGCGGGGGATGCAGGGCACGTGCACCCAACAGTACATGAAGACATATCCCTAAATTTATATCAGAATGTGCAACACACTTTAAAATAATGGCCTATCAAATGGGAGGCTGCCTTGCTCGTGTAGAAAGGATAAAAAGTTGCATCCGCCGCATCAAAAGGAGTCAATAATGGCACACCTTTGTCAAGAGAAAGACCGGTCGATAACGAACTTGACCATTCAGACTCTCTCTTCTGAACTGTTTCGGACTTCCCCGATTAAAGGGCATCTAGTGTGCTTTTCTTAATTCCTGATACCTCATTCAGACTTGGAAGTAAGAGCGGTGACTCTGCAACAAATTGTAGTATATAGATACGAAGGGCGGGTAGTTGCAAGCGATTTTATTTGACTTGTTAGCTAACTGACTGTTCGATACTCGGAGATGCTACCTGTTCAAACGGACGTAACCTAGTGACGGCGAGCTTGATATTTGCGAACAGAAACTTATCATGCGCGTGTATGCAGAAAATAAAATAATAAGATACTTGGTATGGAGTGTGCATCCGTAAAAAGAAGTCTTATTACTTTGTTAAATAGCTACTTATAACCCACAATTGAATGCGCTATTTAGGATGTTCATTGGTGCAAGATGCAAGGTTCCTGAAGAATAAGATCCAATTTCAGTTTGCTGATTAAACCATTCAATCAATGCAGCATTAATATTTGCTAATTTGAAGACTATGGACCTTGTACCACCCGCTAAGATCTTGCAGGTCATGTATTCTCCTCCCTTATGTTGTATTGGAGCCATAGGGGCTTGAACACAACATTGCTCCCTCCCTCCGAGGAAGTTGGAGGCAATAATAGTGAATCGTTCTTAGTATAGTCTTAACTCAGTCCATGTTTCCAAATTACCATAAGAGCAAGTAATAGATGAAACAATATCAAACGTTGAGTGCCTGATGATCTGCAAAGAAAACGTGAGCGTATACTCGTCCAAGCAAATCATAAAATATCGTTTTGTCACATATATAAACAAAACAATTATTCTACTGCAATAAAACCTGGAGGTTCTACACTAAGCTCGGAACACATCAATTTCTCATTACTATGTCACGCATCCCTACTATCCGAAAGTTTGCTGGAGATAGCTCCGAATCATTCACACAACGGATTTTTGAATTCGAAGCACAGCTCGCCTCACTAGACGTTCAAGCAGCAGACTATCGTAAGTTACTTACTTCCTCTGCACTTACAGCTCATCTTGAGAGGACCTACGATAACATCTGCCGGAGCAATTCTGTGGAGAGGAACATCGCCGAGCACTCGAATCGAACTCCGCAACCTTCGCTATACTGGTGGTTGTAATTTGTATTGAATATCATCAGATTCGCACCACAACACTGGAACTTTACAACATCGCGGAACCACGAGCAATAGACTCGATTGTGATCAATCACATCACAACTGGACTCGACCCTTCGCTCCAAGGAGATGTACGAGTTTTACAACCGGCTGGCAATAGCTCCCTCGAAGTCCTGTTCAAATTTATGGACGCAAAATCTGCTGGCAACCCGTTACAACCACAGCTGCTGCTAGCTCATACCATCCCAGCGAGAATTCACGACTGGATCGCATAGAAAAACTCGTCGAAAGCTTAGCCGATCAAATCAGCTCAGGCACCCTCGCACTCGGCAATATGCGAACATTGCCGTAAATCTGGGCATTCCAAGTATCGGTGCTTCAAGCTCAAGAAATGTTTTAACCGCTCGGACATATGTCAAAATTCTGCAAGAGCAAGACCATAAATAGTTTGTCGGCGTCAATCGATTCCTTTAATGGCTTATTGAATGCATTTACATATTGACATCACAGGAAAACGATTCCAATTCTTGCACGATACTGGCTTTAAGTACGCAATCTTAACAAGAGACTCATATGATCAGCTAAACATCAAGCCTCCACCCAATAAATCGATATCCCGTGGAATCTAGGTCAACGGATCACCTTTTAGAATTGATGGGACATGCTTGCTAAAATTTACGCTTATGTGGAATCAAGAGAACACGTTGAAATATTTGCTACGCGATGATACACTGGCTATCACCATCAAGTGCTTCCAAGAAAAACAAGACGCAAACACTTCGTCCATCAAAGTTGCGAAATTCACCATCCTATCGGCGGTGCAGTAAGCTATGTCAAAAAGGTAAAGTTGCCAACTATGGAGACATTATGCGAGATACACCGCATGCCTTGAAAGCAGGAACCTCTACTTCATATCTACACATGACACTGTAATACCCTCGATTTCACGGCATTGTGACGTGCCTGTTTCAAATCATACTGACTAGGATATTCTACTGCGGAAACTACTTGACAGACGCTATTCCTTTACAAGTTGTTGAGCTTTGTGAGGATGATATTTTTTTGTTCCCTAGCTCACAGAAATCATGTTGATTTACTATCTGACAATGTGGATTTGAATGATATTGAGAAATCAGATTTCAGTAGGCTTATTGGTGCATATTTATCAGCGCTAGACAAATCTAAAGATTTTAGTGACACGTTTTTGCCTGTTCAACATTCAATTGATTCATTGGACGATTTTCCTGTGGTTAGTGCACCTAGGCGTGTACCCTTTGCATTATGGAATGAAGTACACTGCCAGATTGGAGAATTACTTCACAAGGGGTTTATTAGGCCGCCCCATTCCGGTTTTAGCAGTGCTATGGCACCTGGACTCAGAAAGGGGGGCCCAGAAGTTCGCTTGTGCATTGATCATAGGTCTGTCAACAAGAAAACTAGTCTCCAAATATTCCCCATGGCGCACAGCGAAGATTTTCTGATGGGGGTGGGAGATTCCTCTGTTTTCTCAGTGTTACATTTGAAGGCAGCCTATCATCACATTGCAGTCCAAGAGGGAGATCAGCACAAAACTACTTTTGCAGTTGAAGATCAGAAGTATAAATGGGTGAGGCTTCCTTTTGGGTAAAGTGGTGCATCCTATTCTTTAGCTCAAGCCATGTCTTCCGTGCTCAGGGATTCTTGTAAGTTTGCCAGTGCGTATGCTGATGACATTGTTGTGTTTTCGCCTAGCAATTGGTTACACTTGCAGCATTTGAGTTCAGTTTTTTCTGCTTTGTCTCGATACTGTTTGCAGCTCAATTTGGAGAAATGCCAGCTTTTGCGTTCAGAAGCACAGAAAACTTTCTAATTAGCGGACACTCTAAGAGGTGGACACCTCTGATTAGCGGACAAATTTCGATCAAACGATCGTTTTCTAGTCAAAACCTTATGAAAAACTCTCTAAAAGGCAGACACTCAACTAGCGGACACTCCAATTAGCGGACAAATATTCTTACACGAAATGATCGAAATCGTGATTTTCCTCTCCAATTAGCGGACAATCGAAGAAAAATGAGAATGGACTTTAAAAGTGAGATGCGCATGACGTTTTTTTAACTGTTTATTTCAGCCATTTATTAGTTAAAGTCACTTCTTACATTATCTATGTCTTTTCTGGCCTGGTCAACAGTTTTGTGTGTGGAAGATACCGGTAGTGATCATTGACACCTCTATGTCGTAACAACTTCCTCGATTCAACCTCTTCCTGGTGACTCATTCGCAATTGAGTTGTGTGACACTTTCAAAAGTAAAAGAGCGAACCATTTCCATGCCTCAGCATAATCTAATACACATGTTTAACTCAAATTTCACTTTTAACATATCTTAGTAGGGTCTATTATCAAAATAGCTCTAACATTGCAAAACTTTCTAAAAGGCAGACACCTCTAATTAGCGGACACTGACCTCAATCACCGATGGTGTCCGGTAATTAGACGACTTTTCGTGTATAGTAGCTCCTCTTTCAATGTGCAAACAAGTAATGCATCTGTGCCATGCACCATGGTTTGCCGGTCATATGGGGATTTTCAAAACTCTGCGCCGCGTGCTTGAGAAATTTTGGTGGGCATCTTCGCTTGAGGATTTGTATCGCTTTGTGAGTAAATACAATGAATGTATCCACGTCAAGCGGGTCGTAAGAAAAGCGCAAACATAGGTCGGCGCCCGTTCCCTAACACACGGATGGAATTAATTTCTATCGACTATATTGTTGACTTTCCCGTTACTGAACAAGGTAAGAGACATATCCTATGTACCAATGACCGCTTCACTAAATTCACACAACTGTAAGCTGTCTCAGATCGTACTGCTGAGTCAGCTGTGACTGCTGTTTTTGACTTTTGCTTGGGCTTCGGTTTACCAGATAAGTTACTGTCGGATCAGGATCCGGCTTATGAAAGCCATCTTTTTCAGGCTCTCATGCAGCGGTTTGGAATCAAAACATTGCGTACCACGACTTACAATCCGCGTAGCAATGGACTCACTGAGCGCGGCAATATTTTTGTGAAAAACTTCTACACCTCGCACTGCAATTTTGTAGGAGGAGATAATGGGATCTTTGGTTACGCGAGGCAGGTTTTGGATACACCTCACAATTCCATGGGCTTCACTCCGCTGCGTTTGTTATTTGGTCGGGAATATCGAGTGCCAGCCGACATAATTTATGGCGTTGACGAGAGCGAACCAAATTCAGTTCTGTTACGAGGGCAAATTACAGCACATGATCTTATTGCACGTGAGTCCATGCAAGCAAGCCAAGCAAAAGCCGCCACATACCATGACAAGAAGACAGCTGATTCCTCGCTGACAGTTCGACTTCTATGACAACAGGAACGCTCGTAAGAAACTCCAACTGAAGTGAATCGGACCATGCAAGATCATTAGTGAGTCTCATCCGGCATACCAAATTGAACTCCCAAACAACGAAGGGAAAGAAGGGAAATGCGTAACTAGAGACAAGCTTCGGGAGTCACCCATATCTGTCATTGATGACAATTTGCAACTTAGGGCAACTTAGTGTGTGAGCAGACTTAGAATCGGAGGGGGAAGTGGGTGACGAACAAAATGAAGAAGTTAATCGCAGGGAACAAATTAATAGGATCAGGGGTAGAAATCTAAGGGCTAACCCGGCATCACTACAGCGATATGGGGAAAATGTGCATGCTTCAGGATTGTACTGATAGAGTGCAGAGAAGTGTGATTGGTCTTGTATGAAACTGCAAAAGGAACATGATTGTATTGCTGGACAAGGAATTATTTATGATCCTTCATCTTTCACATCGTTTTATTGCAGTAGTTTAATTTTTTTGTGAATAATTGTGAGAAAACTGGACGATATTTTATGATCTGTTTGGACGAGTACCAGCTCAGATTTTCTATGCAGATCATTATGCATTTAACGTTTATTATGGTTTCATCTATTATAGGTTCTGGTACTTTGGAAACATTGGCTGAGTTAAGACTATATTAAGAACAGTTCACTATTATTGCCTCCAATTTCCTATGAGGGAGAGAGTGGTGTTGTGTTGGAGCCCCTATGGCTCACGTGATGGAAGCATGATATTTCATTGGGCAATGTCATTATCCAATGAGCACGTGAATTTATGTTTGAGCCAATAGCGCTCCGTTTTATCTTGGCTATTTTTCTGGATGCTTTTTATTGTGACCACGCGATTGAATAAGGGAGAGTTTTCGGGATACGTGTAGTCGGGCGCGGTTGGGTCAAGAATTCCCTCCGTGTCCTCTTTTGGAGCAGTATTTATGTATTTATCCGGACCTAAACCCGTGTTATTCCCGTGCGTGTAATTCGTGAGCATAGGAGAAGTGAGAAACAAAACACCTAGCCCCCATTTACAATGTTGATACGTAGGATTTGTATTTGTGATAACATCGTTTTGTTTATGAGGACTATTCTTGAGTGGTTCTATATGGTCTCCTCGTCTGTGGGTGTCATTATTGAATGTCGTGCGTAAGTTTCAAAATGGAGACCAGTTATCATGTTGCTGTGTCCCATTACATCTGCAATATTGTAGAAGGGAGATGGAAGTGGAAGGACTAGGTTAGGGCAATTATTATTGTTTTGCAATTTTGCATTACTGTTGAACTACCGGTAGCATTATTGATGTGAAAATGACGGTGTGGTGCTTAGTACTTCATGGTACTGCGTCCCGTTGCAACATGGTACATTGGATATGAGGCTTTGTTGCTGTTGTGGTGACATTCGTCAGAAGATTGCCTAGGCAGAGTGTCGAAAGAAAGACAGTTCTTTGGACTGTGTGTGCTGGTACTCCTACAATATTTTACATGGTGTATGGGTTGCAGGGGTTGTGAGAAGAGGCCAAGGTGTTGTTTTGCACGCACAATAACTTTTCCTACATATATTTTGTCCTAGGTTATAGCAATGGTGAAGCCGAATTTCCATGCCAGCTACTGTTATAGTGGAAATGGCGGTGAATTGAATTCTCTCTCTTTGGCGCGTTTGTGTGCAGTATAGTTAATTGGTGAATTTTAGTACTATCGATGTGTCGTCCATGAGAGGAACATTACTTAGATGTAGCTTTTTACCGCGACACTTCCTAAGTGGAAATCCACCTCTAGCTCAAGGATTCATGCCCGACAGTTTGATGTGGCTACTAAGCAAGTATTATTCATGCACTGGGTTCTTATGTGGCAGTAGGGTGTCAATGGTAGCCCAAAATGCAAACATATTTTCAGAAGAGAGAATACTCTTTTAATTCCGCAGGATATATTTCGGCTGACCCATTACCATCGTCAACTGTATAGTACAACTCATTTACTAATAGTTTATGAACAGAAAGTCAAAAAAGCGCCACAAAATTAGGTGGATGCCACCTATTGTTCACACTCTACAAAAAAAAATTTATGAAGTACTTTGCTGCAAACAAAATTACTTGCACGAACACTTCACACACAAGGAAAAATGCTGAAAAGTAGTAAACAATTCAATGAAAGTAAATATGTGATAGGAGCAACGAGAAGGATAACAGATAGATAAAAATGAGTAAGAAAAAACTGGAATGCAAACAGTGAGGGTAGAAAGAAAGCAAAGAAATAAATGAATGGCTGAGCACAGACAGTGTGCACATTGCGATTAAAACACCTAAGTGCGTGACTTGCTTATTCAAAATCGACTGGTGCAACTGTGTTTGCATAACTTACTGTAGCTTTTCAGACCATTAGGTCACGTCATGGCATAGGTTGTATGTAGCTGTCATATAGGAGAAAGTGTGAACAAATGTCGAAACATAAGTCTGAGAAATATTCTGTAAAAATTTATTCTCTGCGTGGACAAATTTTTATGTACTTGATTGACTGGTACACTTGTCTTTTATTCCAACATATTTTTCTAATACCTACCTTCAAAGTATGAGGGGGGCACATTGTGCCCCTGGTGGTTTTTGCCACGCAAAACTTTTTTCAGGCGTCCAAAGGGTGCTGTTTTTGCTGACGTTTCCCCAAATTTATCTACGGTTCATGAAAAACAAAGTGCATGTCAATATCTATCACAGTTTTTGAGATATCGATATTTTCTCGGACGTGATTGGAGTAAACCCTGGTCAAACTCTTGCAGCCCTATCTCCAGATCATGCAAATATGGATTTGAGTGCTATCAACTCTTGACCGCACCAGGAAAAGGCAAATGACTGTAAAGGAAAACTTTATATGCCAAGTCGTTGGTGGTATAATGTAGTTTATTTGTGCAGAATTTCATACCTCCACAATCAGCCTCCCCCCATACTCTTTACTTCTCGAAAGAGCCCGTACTATGTAGGGTTAAACAATCTGCGAAAGGAAGCCAATTGCAAGGTTGATTGTATCTAAACGTATTAATGCAACTAAAGCCATGCTTTTAATATTGAGAGCCACAACTGATGGACTAGTGAAACACGATGTTTGACTACCAAAACGTGAATTATAGAAAACAAAGTATCAGAGTTCTTGACTTTTGGCTCTCCAAAGATCTATGTTCCTACACATACCGTGGTCTAATGAAAACGGATGAAACGCAACGTGTTTGGCCTTCATAGCTGTCTTTCTCTGGAAAGTGATTTCAGCTTATCATTTCTGGGAGCGTGCTTTGGCGAAGGCGTGCCCAATTCAAAAGAAAAACTTGTTTTCTTCCGTACTTACCCAGAGGCAATCATTGTACTTTTGGCTAACTTTTGCCAGTAGTTAAACCACAATCGCAGATGTGGGTCATAGTTTATTCGTTAGACTCTGTTCACATTTGTCGATGTATTCAACCCCTCCTTTCTGAAGAATAGGCCACCAAAAACACCTTACACACACCAGTACGTTTTATGAATGCTTAAGTTGCGTCTAAGGGATGACAAGCAACCTTTATCGTGTCTAGGCATGAAACAATCGTCCTTTCATTCAATTTGTTTCCGTTTCTGTTTCTGGCATATTCATGAGGACATTCACAACAATCCTTCAAAAAAAAAATGAATCTTACTGATTACAAAATCATTTCGTGGCGCAAATAATGTGCCTTCATCTGCAAAAATTACTCAAAGATGCAATCGTGGAAGGTTAATAAAGGCTGTTTAGGTGTCCCTGTGGGACCAGTCAGAATTTAACCCTATTCAACTTGGGGGGGCGGGGGAATGGTTCGGATTTCGGCCCCCTCTGGTTTTTCGAAAATTGCTGCTTTTTGGAAGCATGGTGCGTCTCAAAACTTTTGGAGAATTCCTAAAATTTATTGAGATATGTTCTGAGCATAAAATCAGGTTCCAAAAATTTTTCGTTTGTCCAGGCCACGCCCTTTTTGAAAATTACCTGCTGCCTGAAAAAACACATTTTTGCTCATAACTCGGGAAATTTTGGTCCAAATTTTTGAAATGAGGCATCACAAGAAAGCCCTTTGCAAGACCTTTCCATTGATATATAACATGTGTATAGTTTTTATTCGTGCAAAAATAAATCGCTGTTGGGCAATTTTCACTAAAACGCCCTACTTCTCACATCCGACAAAGGGTCATTTCACTTATGACGTCATAAGTCAAGCCCTATCAACCCTATTGACTTGAAAATTAGCACACATATACATGAAGGGTTAATAAATGTGTGTAAAAAAAGCCCAGGTTGAGCGATTGTCCTGACAGAACTTAGCTACAGTACTTCCCGTCTACCGAGTGGTAGATACTCGTCGGTTGTAAGTCCCCTCAGAGGGCTCTAAAGTAAGAGAAATTGTTTCAATTATTCAGTTTACCTATGTAAACTTGCTTATCCGTGTTTTATTCTGCTGCATCTTTTTTGCTCCCCTCTATTATCTGTGTCAGCAATGGCTGCCAATGCAAATATCGACCTGCTTGCTGCTACGGCCGTTTCCCCAGCGCAGAGCATAACACTGAGATCGGAAAACCAGCCACGCGAAGGAGCACTCTTAGGAACGAGTGAGAAAAAGAGTCCAGATGTTTTAATTTCACCTGGTTGGTGAAAACGGTCATCCATACACCTGCTCTATAATCTAAAATCCTCCCGTAAGTCAGAATGTCGTAGCCTTTAACACATCTCCTTCTTATGCCACCTTTAATGTTCCTTATACATAACAAGAATAAGAACTACAACTTACTTCCGTACTCGATAGAGACTCTTGCCGACTGACTTCAACACACCTGCTTACAGAGCTGCACGCTACTTTTATATCACTGATAAGGATCAATACACTACACCACCCAAACTGAAGTTTTTAAACTGAAATCCCATAACGAAACTATGGCAGCAGTGAAACAGGCCACTGGTGATACATCGAAACATCGGTAGTTTACTTTCCTTCATCTCTAGTGATGTCAACCAACACTCCACCAATGCTCTCAATAACCACTTATTAAGATGAGGTGTCTAAAAACGTTTATTCCTCTGAAAGCTTTAGTTGTAATCCATCCGTTCAGGGTAAATCCATCTCTTTGCTCAGATCGTAGATTTGGTCAAGGCATTTCATTGTAGCATGGCAAGCAGGTAATTTCCATCTGCGGTCAGGTATGCACTCAGTGAGTAGGAAAGTTATTAGTAGCTATTCAGCAACTCAAGTAGTAGTTAGGTTAGGACTTGATGTAACAGAGGTTTTTGCTCCAGCTCCAGCTTGACCTACAGATTAGATTACTAACCCTAGTGAGAGTCCTATTGTTTCAGGCAATTGGCCAGAACGTAGTCCTTTTTCCTTACTGAAAAATCGTAAAGAGATATGTTCTACTCGTGAGAATGCTGCAAAGCTCCTAAAGTTTAATTAGTAGCCATTGAAATGGGATTTGGTATAATTAGAGAGGTTTTTAGGACAACAGGTACCAACTACAAGTCTCTATTGAGGGTAGACTAAATCTGAGAACATTTATTTTTCCCCAAAATTCATGATGACGTCATCATTGCCACCAACAATATTGGGCCAATTCTTCGCTACCATTTTGTTCATTACCTGGAGCTCTAATAGTGTGACAAGTTTCACGTGTATAGCTATTTCCGTTGCTGAAATATCGAAATGGTGGATTCCATGTATGAGGAGCCACAAAAAGCCCAGTCCTAATAGGATAAAGTGAGATGCCATAGATGTGGCTTTGCTACTCTTATCCAACCTGGTTCTCCGCCTTATCTACTCCTTTATCAGCAGGCATCTCTATAACATACAACCATGCAACAAATTCCTGTGTTGCCTTGTGGTCTGAAGCTTTCAATGATTTTGTCTCTGTGATGGCTACCAAATACTGCATCTGATAAGTGATTTGATAGCCTACCAGCTTTTCATATCTAACAAGATTAGGCACTCCTCAGGACAACACACCCTGGTGTTGTTCCCAGCCTGTTAGCAAAAAACCAACTTCTTCCGACAGTATCATTGACCAGGTTTTAAGCTCTTTAAACAACAGATTTGCCTTGCCTCTAACGAGAACCTATGCTTCAATTTGATCTCCATCAACATTCAGCCCAGCGCTCAATCTCAAATTGACTAGAACCCCAAAAGTTAGGATAAGAAACTTTATCGCTCTCCTTCCCTTGATTAGTCTATGGATCTGCCAAGCATATTCCCACTTTAGATGAGGCTTATTCCCCCCCCCCACTTCTTCTTTCATATATTCCTTGACTTCGTTTTCACATGCTCCTGCTGCAGGTCAGTCATTCCGTGCTGCTCCGAAATCTACTAACCTTAAAGCAATACAACAGTCAAAAATGAAATTAACATAGTTGAAAGGCCTTTCTAATTCAGGAACTTTGGTCTTTATTTCATTTGAAAAGCTGCTTTGCTCACAAAGTACAGGCCTTTAAAGTTGCAAAGTTTCTGTTATCTTTCTTAGGCACAGAAATTATGCATGGCGTGCGTTATGACCAATGAAATTAGTGAATATTTGAGATAGAATTGCACCTGATCTAAGGACAGCTGAACATGTTTGATTGCACTACTTTCTTCAGACCATGGATATGTTCGTTACACCATCTCCAGAATTATTTAAACTGGTTGGTTACTGTGGCCAGCAGTGTCCCTAATGATAGTCAAAAGTGATGTTATAGCTTAACGTCAATTAAGCATGCAGGGGCGCATAAATTATCCAAACTTTGAAGCAACATTTTAGGACAACTGCTGCAGCTTTTCACCTCAAAGAAAAACCAAACTTCATCATGTTTCATTTTCTATCCATGAGCTGAATATCATTTTTGACCGTTGTATTTCTTTAAGTATGTAGCATTAGTAACACTCACTAATATTTGTCTGTGGCGGACATTATTCGAAAGTTAGTGGACAAGGTAAAGAGCAAGTATGTTTTAGATGGTCTGACTGCGAGTTCTCCTCTCTGCATCAAAAAATATACCCAGCAGCTCTCCCATTTGGAGGTTGTTGATGATCATTTCGTACGAGAGTTAAATGATATCAGATGCTCTTCCTCTCATGGGAGCCTGACCGGCCTATTCCCGTGTTCGGAATGAGCCTCTGACGACTGTCGCGCATTTGTTTGATGCACCGCCATCCGAAAAATTTGGATGGTGAAGTGCATTGAAAGTTGCTC
>JAOBRC010115567.1:0-15456 GCA_027575255.1 Scolionema suvaense | reverse complement strand
TTTCGCTGAATATATTATCCAAGACAGCAGATCAGCACGGTCAATAACGGAAAAAATAATCTTTTGTGTAAAAATCATTGCCCTTATAGAGGCTCAGTGCCTCTCTATGCCTCATGGCTCGTCAAGAATGACTTCCAAACCTCAATAAACGGAAGGAAGCAGTTCAAATCAGGGGGTCTCTCTCCCGCACGTGCTGCTTCCTGTTTGATAGGTGTTACATTATTTGATTTCCTCCAATTGTGATGTTCAGCGACATTGAGATGCGTTTATTTCATGCTAGGTGAACGTTCCCAGCATCCCCCGCTTCACTATGTGATGAGAGTTGAACAAATCGCCAGTTTGCCTCATACATTTCCCTTGTGCATCTTTTAGAAAGCGTAATCCTGGTCGTTTTTTCTTCAGCATTTTTCAGTAACTATCAAAAAACAAAACAAACAAAAAAAGAAAAAAAAACGCAGAAGGTATTACAGTGCGACGCGCGATGGAGCTGTGATGGAGGCGTGATCTGCTGTTGGTGCTTTGGGGAAATATCTTGGATAGATATGAGCAGCCTTCTGTAGAACATTAAAGCTTTGTAACTGTGAAAAGGTGTATTTTAGAACGTACCATGCAAAATCTTGCTGCTGTGAGGAGAATGTTTCAATGTATTCGATGGAATCTGACTGCTGCGAGGAGAATGTTTGAATGTACTCGATGTAATCGTGCTGCTGTGAAAAACATTCATATGCATCTTTTGAAACAATATGCACTCTTTTTCTATAAGAAACAGAAAGTCCTTAGCTTTTTTGTCCTGATTTTTAGCCTCAATTGTTCTTAATTTGCTCTAAGAAGCAAGGCAATACTGGCTAGAAGAGTAAAATCGCATTGTTTTTCTTGTAAATGAATGATCTATCAAAACAAAAAATTGATATTTGACTTTTTACTCACAAAGTCATAGTCTTCTCACAAAAAATGTGTCCATCTGTTTACTTTTTAACCTGCACGCGCAGGATCTTGTGTTTCATCTTGGGATCTGAGGATACTATGCATTCTGTTATGGAGATGCCTGCTGTTGTGGAGTCTTATATTGATATACAGATAAGGCAAACGTTAACCGGTGGCTCGACGGTTTTGACTCCTGGCAGTTAAGCCTGGTTTTCACTGATCGTAAACCCATCGTAAGATCGTCGTAAGATAGCAGGAAAGCTTTCAGACGCTTGCAGACTGCATTATTCCTCCAGTTACGATGCAGATCTTTATCTCATCGTAGCGAGGAAAAACATTTCCCTCATTAAGCCTGGTTTTCATTAATCGTAAGCCAATCGTAAGATGCTTATTGCACATGTCTACGATGCCTAATATCTTTGTTCGTCAAGTTACGATGGCGATCTTCATCTCATCGTAAGGAGGAAAAAGTTTTTCCTCGCTGCGATGAGACAAGGATCTTCATCGTAACTGAAGGAACATTACAGTTTTCACTGATCGTAAGCCTATCGTAAGATCATCATAAGATAGCAGGATAGCTTTCAGACGCGTTGTTCCTCCAGTTACGATGCAGATCTTTATCTCATCGTATCGAGGAAAAACTTTTTCCTCCTTACGATGAGATAAAGATCGCCATCGTAACTTGACGAACAAAAGCATGAGCCATCGTAGACATGTGTGATAAGCATCTTACCAGCAATGAAAAGCTCATTTGCGGCATGAGATCAAGAAATGTGATTGTGGATGTATTTGTGGAGAGTGTTCGTAACTACACTTTTTTTCCTATTCATGGTCAAGGCACGACCACAGTTTTCTTGCCAATCAAAGTTTTCTTCAGCAAATTCATTGCCCCGGTCTTGACTGCATGCCAATCTATTTATTACCTTACCTTCAGCTTGACACATCCCTTGAGCTGTTCTTAAAATTTGCTCACACTTTGGATGATCTTAGCCTTTTCATTCTTACTCATTGTTTGTCATAGTAGGAAAAGAAGTTTAGTGAAAAACGGTCTTCTTCCTATTTGCTGAAGGGAGCAATTTATTTTAGACACGTTTTTTATTTTGGTCCAGTGCCTTAGCTCGTCGAAACTTTATTCTATGTGCATATATCAGCGGAGAAAAATTGCAAAGCAAAAAATGAGTGGGTACTTTCTTTTCCTGTACTGCGTTCCGGTTCGTGTCTTCGTTTCTTAACTTTTGTGATGAGTCTCAGCCTTGGTTTGTTACTAAACGTTTCTTTATGTTAAAGCAAAACTGAGGCTTGCGTTCTTATCAAATTGCTCTCATAACATAAGAGTGAAGGTTCATCTCCCATTTTATTCCCTTTTAAAACTCCACTATAGTATATCGGGAAAAGATTGAGAAAGTTGAGTTGTCGATGAAGTTTTCGGCGGCGATGCCGAGAAGAATCGCAGCAAATACGTGGGGCAGGAGAAGAGAAAGCGCTTGTGTTGGTTAGCAACAGCATACGCAATTCAAATCGACGGCAGAAGAGATCGTAAACGAGGTGGGAAAAGTTTGTGCTGATAGAAAGGAAGTTAAGCTTAGGAAATAATGCAAGTTAAAAGTATCGTATCCAGAAATGACACTTTCTGCCTCTGTACTCTTCTCATCACGCTACAGTCAGGTGCAAGACTGTTTATAACTTGATCCGGTTTGTCAAAATGATAACAAAAAAAACACGCCCTTCCCAACATTTCAGAATTCCCTGCAAATCTCCCCTGGCAAAATCTGACGCTTATACTATTTTATAAGTTACTGGAATAAGTTATAAGGAATATTTGTCTCTGAATGCCATGATGTCGTTTGCAATTCAGGCAAAAAATTGATTCTTCCTTTCGGCGGCTACGTCACAGACTTGACAACCCACAGCTACGGCTACCATTTTCGAGGTGATGCGGCGCGTCCGACCAAAGAGGATTTAACCGTGAATTGCCCGAGGTCGCCGATATTTTTACAAATTTTACATAGCAACGCATAACCGCTAATCACAAAACAGTTTGCAATGAATAACAATGTTATTGGTCTTACAAGTTTGTACTGGTAATTCGGCTGAAGTTAAGCGATGCCGATAATATTCATTGTGTTTCACAGGCTACAGCTGTTTTTCCACTGAGCGGCAATGGCGACCGAGGTCTTCTAGCACCTCTTTCAAGATGGCTGCCGAGTATGGTCACGTGACTATCCGAAAGGGAGAATAACATCTATACATGAATTACATCACAGCACTCCAGAGCACAAGAATATTTTTCTGATTTGGAGCCAGTTGGTGTTGATGATGAACATTCACTGTAGCGATGCGACAACTAATTGAATAAGTCGCTTTCAATATGACCACTTGAATTGTATCTTATTTATATTTCCAGTCTACCGTGTAGCTATTTACAGAAAGAACATCGTCAACAAAACTTTACATAAATACTCAAACAATATACAGATATAAGAATAAAAGTAGAAAAGGCGAGGAGTAGTAGACCGGTTTGATGAGGAAGGTTCGAAGTCTAATGGACTCATGGGAAAAGGAAACTGCTTGAGTGGAGGTAGAGAATGCTTGGGCAACTACGGACCCATGATCTTGGTCAGCTTTGGTCTAGACATATTCAAACAAACAAATAGGCTGTTATACGAGCAGTTACTTGCTACCTTGTTAAATGAACATGTCACGTATTCTTTTTACTGTTCAAGATGGCTGTCAAGTAATACCATACTGTGAAAAGCCTCTCTCTCAGAAATACTTAAATCCTTAAATAGATAAAAAAGATCATGGAAAGAACATCCATGTAATTCCAAAAAGAAAATTCATGAGAATTAGAACATGTTTGGAGCAATTTGAGTGCACTGTCATCATATGGCTCAAGATTACATTCAACAAATTGACTTTTGACTGGCCATAGTTCAGTTTCTGCTCTTATGTGAGCTGGGAGTACAGTTCAGATTTTAGAAGCAGTTGTAAAAACGCCCTTTTTCCTGTAGCTGTTTTGCATAACTTTTTGCGGACGACTTCGGCAGATTTTATAATATAATTGAATGTAAAAGTACTGGAACAGAGTCTGGCTTGTTTATTAGAATGTGAACAATAAGCGCAATTCGAGGTTCAAAGTTGTCCAAGTACTTTAGAACATGAAATATTATGCATTGATAAGAAAGTACCTATTCTTGGAGTACAGCACGAAGAGCCTTGTTTAGAGGTTTTTTATGAGTTGCAATGTATTTCCATAAAGTTCGAAAAAGTAATTCAGTCGACTAGCAAAAGGCGCTTGCAATATTGCCTTTCGATAGTTGAAAGTTAGACCACAACTTACTCTATAAAAAAGACCAATTTGGCTTGAGATTTCCGTTTCTTAATATTTAATGTGTTTCTCCCTAAGCATGTTATTGATGAGGATACTGCTCAACGTCTGTCTGCTGTAAAAAGAGTTTAGGATATAAACTATTGCCTTTCTATAAACTGGTAGGTTGGAAAAGAAGAAAGCAGGAGTCTCTGTTTGCTCCCAAACTTAAACTTAATTGTTTTGCTAGAAGCCCATATTGTTTCTTATCCAATACTTTTACTGTAGAGAAATAAGTTTGCATCGTCTGAGAATAGACGCGTTGGCTTAATTGGTGCGTTTGTCATATTGTTGACAAAAACGAGAAAAGTATTGGATCAAGAATTTGAACCTTACGAGACGCTAACGGAGATTGCAGGTAGAGAAGATGAAGCACCGTTTGCGACAATATACGTCTGTAACCAGAAAGGTAAGTTTGGAACCATTTGTTCATTCTACACCTTATTCCATAGTGGTTTCGTTATGCCTCTTTTATCCGCCAAGCTGAGCAGTATCTGACCGGCTCGACGTTGTTTTATACGAACCGGACTTGGATTGCTCTGAGGAGCATATTTGCATCCGCAGTGGAAATTTTTGCGTTTCAAGAGAGATATTCAAAACTTCGTCTGAGCTGGCTCATTGTTGACAGCTAGCCAACGACGAAATCGGTTGCAGAAATGTATTTTGCCTTTTGCAGGCGCAATATTCTGACTTGCGTTTTAAGTAAACTTTGTTAGTGCCAGGAAACAATTAATTACATTCTGAACTCGTTATGCGCTAAAGATACAGAAACTTCTCTTCGTGGTAGTCTCCTTTCGCCGAGTCGAATGAAAAGGAAAGTCTATGCATGTGTGCAAGTTTCATCTCTGCGCATGCTTCAATTCGGTATGGCACGGTTTATGGTTTTAGTTGCCGGTCTCGAGCCGAGCTGAGCCGATCTTAGCAGCTTGCAAACTGCTCAGTTTGGCTCAGTCGATCCTGTTGTCGAGATCGGCTCAGCACCATATTATAGGGCCGATCTCAGGCGAGTCGATCTCATTTCATTGAGAACGGCTTGGCACAGCTCAGTGTATAAAACGGGATTTATTCCCGTACGATAGTGTTGTTGACAGTGTCAAAAGCCTCCTGAAGTTCCAGGATGATTGCAATTTCGCTAACGAAGTTGTTAATGTAGTTGGCAATGTCGATGTCGGCAGGAAGCGCTACGTTACGTTATCTTCAAAATTTTGGCAATAGAAATGTACTTGTTTAGCGGTATTAAGTACATTTCTAATATTTTTCCTCATTTTCTGAATGCTGTTTTTGCGGTCGTTGCAGTCTCGTTGCGTTGTTAATGTAGTTGGCAATGTCGGCAGGAAGCGCTACGTTATCTTCAAAAATTTTGGCAATAGGATTGGAAGACTTGTTATTTAACGTTTCCTAGATATGCTTTGCAGTGGAAAATGTTTCTCATATTTGTAGATGAAGGTTTCATAGAAGCTAATAAACTCCGATTTGGTATCAGGCTTGTGGCGTAAGACGTACCAGTCTATATTGTGCAGTTTTGATGCAAATGATTCTTTCCTTTTAGTTTTAAAAACTCTATGCACGGTCGATTGGCTTCCGTGATATTTCGAGAATAGGATATTGTAAGAAAATTAGGTAAATTGTCAGTAATATCAGAGAGTAGATCCCCTGATATCATTAGTCAATCGTATGTAGCATCCCATTGGCACGAGAAAATATTTTCAATTAATGATGCATAAGAGTTGGCTGCTCTTGTCGGTAAATGTATCATGGGTAGGACATAATTTTGGCTCATATTGACAAAGAAACCCTGAGAAGAGTGACGAGACTCATATTTCAATAGATCTACGTTAAAACCTCCTCTTCTTGAGCACAGTCCCGATGTACGGTGGCAGGTAAGCCTTCTTAAGGTATTTGCAAGATTGTCGGAAAAGATTTGAAAGAGTTTCCAACATTCATTGTTAGCTTCAAACGAATTTACGTTTCTGCATCTCCCCCATACAAAAAAACAAAAGATATTTGACGCACAGGATAGAACTTGACAACATGGCAGTAAGATCTTCGTATTATGCCAAGTCGATAAATATCGTCCACAGTACAGAACAGTCAAAGTCACACAGAGACGTGGTAAAAGTGACGAGTGACGTAGGAATTTCAAGTTTCCCGTCTGTGTAACGGTGGAATACCCATCGATCGTGTAAGATTACACGTCCATACGACGAGGGAAAAAAAAATTCGCTTCGTCAGAGCTTTACACCAAGACTGGGTCAGGTGACACTGATGGGCAAAAAGAGACGTACGAAATTGTTTCTCAGGCCTGGAATTCGCACACCGTAAAAATCGAATTGCACGTCAGTCGTCATGCACTTGCAAGTAAACTATTTTGGCGGTGTGCGAATTTGTGCCTAATTCGGGAACGTTTATCTCGCAAAAGTGTTTAGAAACGTACGTACGCGAAAGTGTATCTTGTGAGTTTTTTTTCCGAAATACGACCGCCAAAGATTACTCAATACATTGTTCATTTTTGTTGGGAATAAGGGTTTAGGGTCTGGCGAAGTTGAAAACTGTTTTCTTTTTGCAAAAGTTTATTTCGCGATTTTTTTGGGATTTACCCAAAGGATAGGATGCTCAAGGATACTATTAATCCTCGAAAAACATTTCTGCTATTTGAACTCAGCGGCACATTACAACTAGCCAGTGAATTTTCCAAAATTTGTTTCATTTGCATGTGTTTCTGAGACCAGGTGGCGAGCTTCTAAAAGAGCCAAAAGTAAGACGCGACCTGCATACCACCTGCTACGAAGCAGTAAACAAGACTGGGAAAAACTGATATTTTTTACTTTCTACGAGCTGTAAGTGTACCAATGGTACATGGTCCGAAAGGCCATAAGAGGGCCTACAAAACGGTGTCGGCGTTTTCTTTATAATTGCCTAGATCAAAAGTTATAAGTGATTTAAGTCGAAATTTTCAAAACTCCCGGAAAATGTTAGGAATTTCAGGAGTATAGGCTCATAGCTCAAGAACGAAAGAAAATCTCGAAAATTGCCGACACCGCTTTAAAGCTATATCTTCGGCGGTTCGTATGAGATAAGTGCTGTGAGAAAATAATATTAAACATGGGGGGACTTAGAGCTCTGCGAAAAAGCGTGGTTAATTTTCCAATTGTTTTCTTTATTTATCGGGAGCAGGTGGCTATATTAGTCTGAAATCATAGGAAATGAACCAGGTGTATAATGGCTATCTATTTATCTCTATATGATGTCATACAGCCTTGTCTGAAGTGAATAACAGGCTCAAGACAAAAATGCTCTCCGAGGGTTAACAGTGTTCAGAAAGTTTTGCGAAAGTTTATCTAAAAATTGTCTCAAATTTTTGGCGTACCGAAAGTTTCTCCGATTCGGATAAAGTATCAGAGAAGTTCTTGATTAGGGATGCACTTAAGCTTGGTTCCCACCGGACATCCAGGGAGCACTAACAGCGCTAAGCTGGCATGTACGTGTACGCTTTAATACTATTCGCATTGAAGAAATAACACACATTGCCAGTATCTGCTTCTAACTAAAGGGCTGGCATTAATATTTAGCCAGTTACGACAAACACAAGCTGTTTCGTCGGATTTTCAAGAAACCTGACTTAGATTGACCAATGAAAAAGTTTGAAAGTTATGATGGAATCGCTCTTCTCATATCTGTCGTCAATTGGTCGAACAATACACAGAAAGTGTTGATGATTTTTATGAATGATTGTTACAATTTAGGCCAACGCTTTCAACAAATTGTTTCTGATGGTAACAACAAAACTACCGCATTTGACGTGCGTTATACCATTTAAGAAGAATATTCAAATTGTCTTATGAATGTATCTACATGAAATAGTATAATATGTCTCCATACTTTTAAACTACCGTTGCAAAACGTATTCGTTCTGCATTTTACTCAAGAACAATGTGCTCAAACATTGGCATTCTTCGCGATTTTAGCAAGATTTAAATATCAAAAGTTTTTGGTAACCTGAAAACGGCGATGAGGGCATTTACCCTATCACCTACAACATTTACTGCTGCTGCTAAACAACAGAACCAAATTGCGTGAAACGTGGTATTTTGGTTCAAAAAGGTTTCCCTAATATACCACCTGTTGCCTACCAAAGGTGTGTTGTTTCGGGTGATTGGAGACAAGTTTGATGTGTGACGTCATGAAAAAGGCATTTTTGCCCCAGTAAGCTATATTTAACTGGCTTAAACAGGTAAAGAAGAACGTTTCGATGTTTTGGATGAGGCTGGGACCAATTTCCGAGGTTGGTGAAGCTCCTATGACGTCACCCTGAAAACAATAGGTTCCTAAGGGTGACTTAACAAAGTGATGACGTCATCATTGCCACCTGCAGTATTTGGGACCAGACTTTATGCCATTGTGTTCCTCACACGTGGGCCTTATAGCTATATGCTTAGCTTAGTGGAAACAAAAGTTATCGAGCGGGGGAGTTCCCGTTCTGAGGAGCCCGAAAAAGCCCAGTAGGGATAGGATTAAGACATACATAAGGGCGTCGGGGGCGTTGTCCCTATTTCGACCGGGCTCTTGGCACCCCCCTCTTTAGACCGGGAGGGGGCAAATTTGCCCCCCCCACCCTAAAACCCGTTTGAGTGCATTCCTTAAGCTGAAACTTGGCATGTATAAACTACAGGATGCAAACTTTTATTTGACATCGAAAAAAATTGTTGATGACGTCCTAATTAGTGATGACGTCAAAATTAAGGAATCTGGACCAAAAAAAGCAAAAATTTTGAAAATTTTTTTTTTCGCTCAAAATTTATTCCTAACTAATAAAAGACACATTTTAACACTAAACGGCACCAATACGACGTGTTCCTCCTTAAAATTTGCTTAAAACCTTCAAAAACTGCTCTTTTCACCGTAGTTTTTGTCCCAGGTGGTCCCGAGAAATGACCAATATCTTGGGAACCCCTAGCGGTGGGGACTCAAAATTTAACCAGAATGTGGCTAAGATAGTTTTATTAAAAGTCACGAAGTTTCAGTACCTCAGCTTTTACCGTTTAGGAGATATTACAGATTTTCTGGCTGGGGGGGCAAATTTGGCAAATTTGCCCGCCCACCCGGTCAAAATAGGGTTAACACTGGCCGCTCACACCCCCGCGTTAACAGGCACTAAAATTCAAACTTAGCGCACTCAACGCAATCGTAACTCATGGTGGAAACTAAGCTTTACATTACCCCCTCGTACATAAAGCCTGAATAAACAAACTGGCTATGTGATCAGTTTCTGTTTACGTGGATTACCACAAGCCACTCGTTGCACGTCCCCCTGTGACTTCGGCTTATTATAATAAGTCAGTTTTTCTTTTTTTGTCAAACAGAACACTTCTATCAGTTATGCAGACGTAACACAAGTGCAATATATTGCACTGCAATAAATTGCAACACCCTTTTTCTACTTGTTATACAGTGTTGCAGAGAAATGCAGGTCAGTGCAATTTATTGCATTATTAGATTTGATTTAAAATTTATCTGCTGGAATTCCTTTTGTGTACGCTGGATGACAACAAGGGCAGGCGTAAACGCCAATTAGTTTGGTTGCCCAGCGCTTTCGCATCGGCAAACACAAATTTGCAATGCTCTGATGAACGGTATACTGCTGGAAATCTCAGAGCCACACTCGCCTGCAATTACTTGCGGTACAATATGTTGCACTAATGCCACGTACCCTTAGCTTGCGAAAAGCTCAATAATACAGAGATATGCCGGAAAACCACTAATTATGATTCTGCGCAATCAGGCAGTTTACCATTAGACTAAACAAGCTTCATCCTAAGTGGTATTAGTGTGCCTATGATAGTCTGAAGAAGCCCAAAACCACTGAAAATATGTAAATGTGACGCAAAGGTTGAAAAGATCTATCACCCATTCATCATAAAGAGTTAACCCAAAAATACTTCTCGATAACCGTGGATAAACATCGTAATAAGTAGGGTAGAAAATAAGGTGCACTACACTAACAATGAATGTAAGAATTCTCAGAAGAAGGTATGGTACGACACAGTATTTATACTTTTGACGTTCATTGATACAGACAGCAGGAATCATAAGTCCCACCAGAAGTGAGATCGACAGAACTACTGCAAGGAAATGCAACACCACGTCGTCAAACACACCAAATGTGATTTCCAAGTCTGCATCAATAAAGGCAGCAGTCATTTTGCCCCTTGAGTAGCGTTTCTCTGCTCGCATGACCTTGAAATACGTATAGATTGCTTTTCCACGCCATAGAAGATCATATCCGATACCCACCATTATGATAGCTATGAGCACGGCTCTGTTAACAAAACACAGGTAGTAAATCAACAATTAAATGTGATGTCATGAAGGAAACACCCACAAATTCTATTTGTCATCCTACAATGCATTACATGATCACACTTCGTTGAAGAGGTCTATGAACGTACAATCCTGGTCAAAACAGTTTGACACGCATGCGCGTTTTTGCCATGTTCCGTACCGCAAGCAAATGAAAATCGGTCGACAAGTACTGAGCCGCAAATCAGGGCGGCCTAGTGGGTTTTCTTTGAGAGACGTACTCTTTCTAATTTTTGAAAAATCATGTTTTGGCATTCCTAGGGTATGACCAGGGTGTGGTAGGGCTTGCTTTAGGGTGAGGCTTGGGCTTTTCAATTTTTTCAGGTAATTTAGAGACAAAGGGCGTGGAATTCGGTCTACTAGCGTAAATTGCTAGAAACTGCACTGACACTGTAGACAGAGATTGCTAAACACCTGCAAAAAATTTCTTGAAGCGCTTGCCATTCAAAGAGCTTTTACAGGCAAAAGTGGTAAAAAGTGCATATTTGATTTTGGCTGAAAAAAGCCTTTTGTGCCAAATATTTTGTCCAGGATTGTAGGTGTGCATATCATGTGAGAATAATGAAAGGTACTGTAGGCAGGTGCATAATTAAGGATAACGTAAATGCAATTTACTCTCAGAAAAAAAAGACAATTTTTGCTGGAAAGAGGAAAATATTTTGCCAATGATTAACAGTTAATAAGTAGCTCTGCACAGTTTTGGGGCTAATCGTATAACCTTTATCAAACTTTAGAAACACAGATAGCGTGTTTTCAAACTTATGAGATGCCCTCTAAGATACGTTGTATCTTCCACAAACTATTTCAAGCCGAATTCAAATAAGGTTCCACTCATTGAGTGTGTTATCTGGTGAGGTTACGGTGCTCGATCGAACGGTACTTAGCCTGGGCCAGCAACATGACACTCGACCGCTAAATTAGGTAATATTTGAGATCTTCCCCAAAATTGACCTAAGAACAAGCGTAGAATATTTTACGCTCAACTCTGACCTAAGTTAAGAACATGGAAGCCACGGTTTAAAAGGATACGTTTTTATATAAAATATTATATAATTTATTATATAAAATAATTTCTTATAGAAAATTTAGATCCTGATTTATGACATGCCTGCAATAATAAAAATGAATGAGACTAACATTGCTTCTTCCACTCTTCTTTCAGCAGGATTCAGTTCTCCAGCCAGTGCGATTTCCGAGTTACTTGAATCTGACACGTCATTTTCACTGCGGATTTGCTCATCTGGATTTGAAGACGAAGATTCAGAGTTACTTGAAAGTGGTGCAGTCGGTCCTTGCTCTTCTGACTGTAAAGGCTCTGAGTTGGTTAAAGTTGGCACACTATCACTATCGATTTGTTCCACCACCGGTGCAACCTCCGAGGAACGTGTAGTCGGCACGTTGGACTCACTTTCGTTTTGTTCTTGTGCTTGTGCAGCCTCAGAGTAGCTTGGAAGTAACACTCTCCTTCTCACAGCGTTTTCATCATCCACAGATATCTCCACAGGGTTCCTTGATGGTAACACTCTCCTTCTCAAAGTGTTTCCCCGCTCCAATAACGTATGCTCAGGAAACCTGTCATTAATGGTAAACAGCTTATGCAAGTTGACATTGTGAAATTAATGAGGTCGAGAAATGCCAAAATCTACTACGCGAGCTCTGTTGGTAGGTTGTTGCAAAGCCTACAATCTCTCACAAAAATATGGAGACCGTTGCTGTAAAAGCTCATAACTAGTAACGTTGCTCTATCTTACCGCCCTAGTCCCTTTTGCTGGCAAAACAGAACTTTCGTATCTCATTAACGAGATATTGCGCTTTTGGCTCTAATGGTGCCCCTCTTTCCTCCCCTTCCCTCTGTGATATTACTGTTGAGAGGAAATTGGCTCCTCATGCACTGCTTGAGAATTTTTATACAAAAAAAAAATTGAAAATGTGGGCAAAAGGTGGCACAAAACGTTCCCAAACACTTTTAAGTCCCCGAAAGAACATGATTGTTTGCAAATCTCAAGATATGATGTGAGGTATTATAGGTAAAGCTCAACCAGATGGTACGCCGCTGGCCGATATGCGTAAACACAAAAATGTGTCCGACGAAAATAAATTAGATAACTTTTCTTTTGGAGAAAAAGGTCTTAGACAGCGGCAAAGGAAGTTCGGATAACATTTTGTTCAAAACATTTTACCCCTCAAATCAGTAAATAACATCATCTTTTCTCAACACCAATGAAAAGGAAACGATAATAATCTCATGTCATCTGTTTCATTCCAAAAACATTATACATATTTGTATATTTATTATAAGTCTGCAAGAGGATGCTCTGTATCGAGTTTCATAGTAAGAGCATCTAGCTCAGACAAACAGCTGTTTCATTTTTTGCATCTTTTGAGATTACAATCATCGCCAAAATATCTTCCCCAAACTAATTTTAACGAACATTTTTGCTAGTCATTGTCTGAAATTTGTTCATTTGCATAGTGGTGATATCGCTTGATTTGATGTTCTTTGCTTATTTTTATGACTATTTAAGCCACGTACAGTGTTTCCAGATGACTAAACGTGCTAGCAGATGTATTTGGATGTTTTGCAACTATTCGCCGAAGTCAGGGCAGGGGGTAGGTTACTGAAACATGTATATAATCAAATTTGACATATTTCGTGTATCTGTACAGTGGTGATATCCATTGATTTGATGATCTTCCCTCATTTTTATGACTACTTAAAGCCTGGTACAGTGTTGATCGATACCTAAACATGCTTGCTGATGCATTTGGATGTTACTGATGGAAGCAATCTAAAAACTCAAATTTGGCACACTTCGTGTATCAATTGATTTGAGGCTCTTTTCTTGTTTCTATGACTATTTAAAGCCTCGTACTGTGTTACCAGATGCCTAAACTTGCTTTTTGATGTATTTGGAGTTGTTGCAAACAGTTTAACGCGGTAGGGGGGGATGTACTGATAGAAACAGGTAAAGAAGTCAGCTTGACCATTGCATGGGACTTGATCACTTTGAATTGTAGTCTTATGTGGTGGTTTCTGATCATAGCTGCTTGTTGATGATGTCTGTTCCTTGATTTATGAAGTTTATGATTTAGGTGAGATAGTGGTTGTAGATCGTACAGTAAAACTCTGACCAGAAGCTAAGTGATCCTAGTTGATCGATACACCGATCCTTTCACGACTTGTGAATTCTGTTTCCTACAACACATGTTTGTTTGGAAAATTATTGTTCCACTCTCAGTGTATCACGTTACACTTCGGCAGCCGTTAGTTGCTTCTTCTTGCTGTTTTGTGCCAAAATTCAAACAGCCATCATAAAAACGCATAAGAACTTCCATACATCTTCTGTGCTTGGCATCAATAGATTACCTGGTTGTCATAAAAAGGCATCAGCCAATCTCAGTCGTCAATCATGCAGCAAAGATCACAGAAGCCAGTTGGGCTTCTTTCGGGGAGGCTTGCAATATCTATTTTAAAATGCTTTTACTCGTTACATCGAGAAAAGAATGAAGTTTAGAGTTGATATTTTCATTATCATGGTCATGTCCAACAATCAGGGTCAAGGTGTTTTGGGGTTGGAGTTTTCCTTCAATCAAGCTGTTTGGCCACGGATGTATCCAGAGAGCTTTTGGCACAGCAAATATGCAGTAAGCATGTTGATCACACTCTCTGAATCGGTGTCAAAGATATGACCAATGGAAATCTGTTATGTTCACTTTCAACACCTCTCTGGGCTTATTAACACTACGTCATATGGTTTGAAGTGTTTAAGGTGTAGCCTGACCTATTGACGAGCATGGTACTGCTGGTATTCTGGACCAGTCATAGACTAGTGTAGTAGTCCCATTCTTAATTCTTACAGAGTAGAAGCCAAGCCTTACGCTGAAATGGAAACCTGGCTTTGGGAATTTTGTGGGCGGCATTTGGAGATCGCACGCATTGTTCTCATTCCGTCTGAGTGCGCTGAAGGTGAGTTTTCAGGGGGTCAGTGGATGAATTTTGCAAGCAATAAACGCTTTAGTCATAGGTGATTAAAAATTCATTTCCATGCTAACGATACCTCCGTCTATGGGCAACCCAAGGGAAGTGTTATTTTGTGCCTGTGGCCCTTCAAATTTTCACAAATTACAGAAATATCGTGTTTGGACTAAAGACATGTAAAACATATTGCAATGCATTAGAAAAACATTAAAAACCAGCTCCAAAAATCTTTTTCGGCTGCCAAATTCAACGAAATTGATTTCTCTACTTTCTCACCACTTTTGAGCAGCTCAGTCAAATCATAGAATCACCGCATCTTGAATTAATTCGAAGACTAGAAAATAGTATAAGGGATTTGTTTGATCTAAATGTAGACTTAAAGGAGTTCACCACTAAAAATAACATTCAGCAGTATGAAAGACAATTAAAAGGTATACTGATTGTCTTTTATTTGAGAGGCCAAACTTCAGCGGTTGTTGCTAAAAGCTTAATCAAAGTTCTATCAATTCCTACTGCTCAAAACCTGGTGGCTATGACGTCATGCATGAAAATCTCTAAGGAGTGTGCTTTCCTTAGCAACTGAAAACTTCAGCAAATATTTTGAATGTAGAATGAAATATATTGCCCCTCCGTGGTAAATAAAATAAAAATCAGCTCTCAGCACTGCCTTTTCTTTTAGTAATACAAGCAGGAAAATGAAATAATTTTCAGCTTTCATGTATGACATCCTGCATAATTAACTCCGTGGCGCATCTCCTACAACTTTGAGGTACTATATCTCAAGAACGACATGGGCTTTTGAAGTGGAATAAAGACCATTTTTTGCAGT